>VXBB01017653.1:272299-290208 GCA_013399915.1 Illadopsis cleaveri | reverse complement strand
TATGGTATTCAGTTCAGTTAGTAGTCTTTTGATTATATCAATTTTGATTTCAGGATATTATAAAATAATTTTTTCATATATTCCAATTTTTAGAACCTCCATACAAATTTGGCCACAGTCCCTGAGTAAGTAATGCAGTTCCCTATAAAACTCACATTTAATTTTGTTTCTACTTGGATTTAATAGCAAACCCATTACCGGTTCTAAGGCTCTTAAATATTATGCTGATGGCTGCCAATTTTTGTCCTAGGGACATATTTACATAGCAGGTAGCGAGATGCCTAGGCTTATTTTGTATGCTACGGCCAAAAGCAAATCCAAGCTGACTCCTTAGTCTGTAAAAGCAGTGAAAAGGTCTTATGTCTTCCTTAGACATGATTACGCCCTTGAAAGGCTTAAAGACCTCTCAGATAGAAGAGGAAATTGAAATAGCTCCAAGAGATGCATGGAATCAGAATAAACCTAGTGCACTCTGTAGGAAATGTATTGAGAAAAATAAAATATCATAAAAGTTTAGAAAACAATTTTGAAATAAGTTCCTGAAGGAGCCTAAAAGTAAAAATAAATTTCTAAGTCTGTAACACAGTATATTTCAGTTATACAAAAGATTAAAACCAAAAAAAGTCAGAAAGTTTTACCAGAAGCCCATTTTTCTGTGCCAAGTTTGCATGGACAGGTTATAGTCCAGGGATGTCCGGGGGTGGCTTCTGTAAGAAACTTGCCAGAAGCTTCCCCCATGTCCAACAGAGCCAGTGCCAACCAGCTTCATGCCAGACCCACCACTGGCCAAGGCCAAGCCCATCAGTAACAGCAGTAGTGCCTCTGGCATTAGAGGTTTAAGAAGGGGAAAAGTTGCTTCACAATAGCAATGGCAACTCAGAGAGCAGTGAGAATATGTGAAAGGAGCAACTGTGCGGACACCCAGGTCAGTGAAGAAGGAGAGGGAGGAGGTGCTCCATGCACTAGAGCCAAGCTTTCCCTGCAGCCTATGATGAGTCGGGAGTCCCTCTGTGGGCCATGGACATCCACATTGGAAAAGAGATCCACCTGCAGCTCCTGGAGAACTCCATGCTGAGCAGGTGAATGCCTGAAGGAGGCTGTGATCCCTCTGGAAGTCTGTGCTGGAGCTGGCTCCTGACAGGGTCTGTGGCCCCATAGAGTGAGGAGTCCAGGCTCCCTCCATGGCAGTGGCTTTGTATTATAATGGACTCCTTTACTGCAACAAGGTTCAGACCCTGGGGAATTGTGCTTTTTGATGAGGCTACCACTATGCTGGGGTCATCCCTGTGGCTTGTTCTCATGGGGGGAGCAACCTTGTTCTTGCTGCTGCATGGCATTTGGCATCTGTATCAACCTGAAAACTGTGAAAATGGATTAAATGGAAGAACTGGGAATCATCCATCATCAACTAATGTTTTTAAGGAGCAAGCCTTTTCAGAAATAGAATCTAGGATTTATTATCTCTCTAGACACTGATTCCCATGTGTGCCTACAGTGATAATTTTTATGTTCTCTTTGCCCACACAAGTGTGCAATTACATCAGTGACTGGATGAGTATGTAGGTTGGTCATGTTAAGGGATTTTAAAGATGTTTTGGTTTTGCTTCAAGTGAATTCTTTCACAGATGACTAGACTGAGGAACTTTTATATCCTTGAAGCTTGCTTATCTTTTTCTGCCAAAATGGGGTCCAAAAATTAATCTAGTTTTACAATCCCGTTTGTTTCTTATGATCACAGGAGGATGCACAGCTGTAAGTGAGAAGGGTGTTGCTGCCAGCAGTGTCTCTTGAAGAGAAGGTAGTCTCAAGTGTTCAGTCTAAATTCATCTGTTATCGTGAACAGATTTATTTTATTTGGTAAGTTCTCATCTTGTTTAAACAAGACATTTCTGTGAAAAGGGAACATAAATATGGTAACTTCATCATCTTTTTAAAGAGATGTTAGTTAAGCCTAAGGGCTGGAAGCAAAAGTATGAGATGTAAATTAAAGAAAGAAAAAAGAGAAGCTCTCCTATATTTATGTCATAATGAAATCTTAAGTGTATGAGGTTTTCTTCCTCTGGTACTGTCACTCAGAGATGTTTCTAAAGATGTAACATTTCTAAAGATCAGGTTAATCAAGACAGAGAAAGTTGTGGATGCCTTTAACCTTAATGTATCAATTTGACAGCATTTAGCATGTCTTTCAATTAGACCTATTTAGCAAAATTAAGAGTACAGTATTTAAGAGGAAAAAATAAGTAATTTAAGGAGCAACTTCACAATTAAAATTATAGGAAGCTTTGGCTTACCTGAACAGTTTGTGTTTATATATGCTTATGAATTGATTAAGGGGGAAATTATTTGAATATTACTTTTTTAACCTTTTGTGATAGGTCCTTTTTTTTTTCCCTACAAATATTGTAAGGGTTAATTTTCTAAAGAACCATCATAGCCACCTACCTGAATTAAATGACTAGTTTTCCAGTACTGATCAGTGTTTTCATGTGTAATTATCACCAAAAAAACAAACTAAAAACTCTTCTCTTGCAAAAATCTGCAGATACCAGAGTTTGTGTTAAAATTTAAGGTAAAAAATCTTACATATACAGTCACTAATGGCTCAACATCTGTGAACATCTCTGTTTAAATGAGGGAGAAATGCAGAAGGTTTACTTTCCACAAGACTTCTTTGTATTCCAACACATACACTTTGTTATACTCAAACAATGCTGTTTCATTTTTAGGGGATAAAAACCCACATTTGTCCATAGGCTTTAAAAGCGGACTCTGTTCTGCAGTTGGGACAGTTGCACATTCTCCCAAACAATGAAGGTTGCATTTAAATTAAGACTTTATATTTGATTGGTAAATTTCTTTAAAACTGGATTTATATCTGTCTGGTGCTATGAATTTTTTTTCCTAAATTTGGCCATGCCATTACTCAAATCAGAAGAATTGAAGGAAAAATAAGATAATTTTGCATTATTTTGAAAAGCATCTTTATTTGCTTATTAGTTTTTGTGAAAGCGTCCTTATTGCAAGTATGAGAGAGAAAAATTTGGAAGACTCTAACAAAGAGAGCATATAACATTTTAAAAACACTTTTCATAGAAGTGTCTCTGTTTATATCTGGTTTCTGAGAAAGAAATAAAGGCTTTTTGTTTTCTGTTTTCTTGTTTGTTGTATACAAAAAAAGTAACACAGTCATGAGACTAATAGCAAATTATTTTTGCACTCATACCTGAAAGACATGCTGATATTGTGAATATAACATTATTAAGTTTCATTATGAAATTACCACAACAATTAAAGTCAGCTGTGAAATACTAGTTCAAGAATAACTGTCTCATTTTAAAATAATATCATTAGTCCTTGTCATGCAGAGAAATGTAACTAATGTAAATTTAATTTACATATCCCTGGATATTTATTTTCTTTCTTTAACCTTGTAATCACCACAAGTAATTTTTCAAAAATGTGACCTTAATAAGTAATTAATATTTTTCCTAAACTCACCCTCACAATTGTCAGTTTATTATTATTAGTGTTCCTGTAAACAAAGAAAAACTCAGTTCCAAAAAAAGATGCTCAAAATACAGAAAACCTAAAGATAATGGTAAAAAAAATATAGTTCATTTAGAAGAGTCAAAATAATAATAAAAACATTAAAATTTGCATGTGCAAATACAGCCACAGAGTTCACACAAACTGTGAATCTCCTTATATGATTCTTGTTGACCAAGAATTACTATCATGCTGTCTTCAATATTTTTTCTAATCAGGCAGAAAGCTCAGAGTCTGGTATTAATTATTTGTATTAGACATATGGGCCAATTTATCTTCCTTCTTCTCTATAAATTATTCACAACCATATTTCTCAAATATAGTAATTATTCAAAGATTATTTTCTGTAGTGAGTAGTGAATAACATGCTCACAAAATAAGGATTGCGAATGTATTTTAAAGATAAAATTACAATTCTGTTCTAATTTCTGTGGGTACAAATCCATAGGAAAAAAATCCTCTTGCATAAGTGAGTAGAAGACAAAACAACTGAAGCAATTGGGACACACTAGGAATTCTCTGAAATGCAAATAATTTCCAGGGCCTGAGAAGCCCAGAATTGAAAGTATAAATATTTAAGTTGTTGAATTAACTATTCATTTAATTTGAATAATCTGTCATTGCTATAGAAAATTATTCTCATTGGCACATCTTCCTTCCAACAACCCATTTACTAGTCTATTCACAAGAAGGCAAACATAAAGCCATCAGTGCAAGTGAAAGGATTCATCTAACAGTGAATATTCACAGAAAATCATTTGCCCAGCTGGCAGAAATAACTGTGGTAGCTAGAATAATTACTGGATATCTGAACTACATAGTTTTAGCCAAGACTCAAAAGCTTTTCTCTGAAAAAAGGAATCATAAGGCTTGGGATATTTTAAATGAGCTTTTGATATTTCTTCAGTCATATTTCCATATGACATGTGTCTCCATTGCTAAAGTAAAAGAAAAATCCACAGTCTGGATCTGATTCTGCTCTGAGATACATAAATTAATCAGTGTAGTAGGGTATAATCACAAGTAGCCTGAAATGTTGACATCTCTACCAGGTACTGTATTTCTGTGACAACTGATCTCTCGTTAATAAGCTGGGAGCTTTGTAACCAAATGCAGTTGTCATAAATTTATGCTACAATAATTTCCTTTTAAATTTGTTCTTGATATATAGTGACAATAATTTGGTAATGAGAAACTAGGTTTAACAACTTGCTTCGTCATAATCATAGCCAGCATAAGTCAGATGTTATTTTGGACCCTCTAAAGTGTGGCAAAAATTTTCTTTTGTAGTTGTTTTTTCCTTGAAAAATCTAGAATTTTTCTTTTGATCTTTTATGCTGTGGAATTTTAATTTAACATTCTAAGGTTATTTTATCCTCCTATAATATTCCTCGCAAATTGCAGGACTATTTTAAGGTTGTTTTAACTTGTTTAGACAGAATTAAATAATAAGACATAATTATTAAATATTAACATGTATTCTGCAATATCCTTAGACTATTTCTTAATGTGATCAATTGTAGTCTTAACAAGAAAAGTTTTCAAATGGGCTGGCTCAAATTACTTTAATGGAAAAGTAATATGCAACTGCTTCCATATATTAGAATAAGACTTTATAATCTTGTGATTCCATCCAGAACATTAAATTAAGAAATATAAGGTTTTCTTTTATCTCATGCTCCTGTCTTTCAAAATATCATTCTATAATATAGTCAATAAATATTTTACCATTTTACAGGAACTGTCTATCTACGTGAACAATAGTTCTTAGCAGCTAATATTACTCATAGATCATGCTTAAAAAGGAACAACTAAAACTTAAATGGAGTAACATTCTCCCATGATTCCTGCTGGCTTAGTGTAACAGATATCACTATATTATAAATATGTAAAGACTTGCCTACAGGATTTCCCGTTACCTTGACACTTCTGCTACCACTTTGAGTGTTCCCCTGTTCTCTGCGTTTTTAAATCAGAACCTGATATCCTCTAGATAATGGTCCTTAAACTGATGAAACTCCAATGACGAAAATCTGGCATTAGGGCATATGGCCCATGTTATTTGAGAAAGCATAGTCTAGAAAACAAAACCAGCTTTATTTAGTTATAAGCTAGGAGAGTAAAATACTTAATTCTCAACCTGAAATACGTTAGTCTGAAATTCTTCAGATTCTTCAGATTCTGAAAGTATTCCATTTTCAATCCACCAACACTGTTTTACATAATCAGAGTAAGCTACCTTTTACATTAAATTGACTGTGTTTAAATGTCCTGTCAAACAGTAACTGGAATAAACCTAGTAGGTGTTTACTTTTTAACTTCTTACTCAATAAATTTTCCATCTGTCATGCCTTTGACTCGTTTTTCATAGCATCAGTTATGTCTTTGCCTTACACAGTCTCACACTAATTGGCCTGCAGTATCAAACCCATGATGATGAAGTGTCTGAGCCTGATCTGAGCAATACATCTCCTCTTATGGCTGCAGAGTAAGAACGAAGGAGAGAAAGTACAGTACATGTCATAGTCATTTAAGCAAAACACACGTCAACAATGTTATTTCAAATCTCAAGCTCAAATTTCAGATGTTAGCAGATAAGAGTTTGAACCTAAGGGTTCTTGACCAAAAATTCAGGGACACCTTCTTCACTGGTTATGGGGAGATTAGCAGTATTTGTTCTGTCACTTCCTTGGAAAAACATGTGTCAATGTAGATACACGACAACTGTTTTTTCTCATATACATTATGTATGCAATGATGTCTCACTCCTAATGGTTTTCATTCTATGGAAATTTTACTGAATTCAATTGAAAAAATATTTCCAAGAAACTCAGATATGATGTAGGAGAGTATTGAAGAAAAAAAGAGAGGGAGCTGAGTCTACAAAGTGTATATTAAGATGCAATTTATCATTTCCCTTGCTCTTCGTTTTACACTGAATATGCTATGCAGCAACCACATCGCTGTACCTGGTTGTGGCTGTGTACCTGCATTCTTAATGGTATATCAACATTTGTTTGCATTTTCAAGCAGATATTTTGGGGTGATTAATTTGGGTGTCAAAAATCAGACTGCTGTATTCCAGATACTATTCTGA
The DNA here is from genome assembly GCA_013399915.1 of Illadopsis cleaveri. NCBI lineage: Eukaryota > Metazoa > Chordata > Aves > Passeriformes > Timaliidae > Illadopsis > Illadopsis cleaveri. The sequence goes on along the minus strand of VXBB01017653.1, from coordinate 283,565 downwards.
TAAGATTAACTGTGTCGTTATCCACAGGTATGAGGTATTTCAATTCTAGCCCATTGCTCTGTCTTGATAATTAAGTTGTCACTCCTTTAAGCAATTTATTACAACATAGTATGCAATTGTTTTATTATACATGAAAGCTGGTAACAGGCAGGGTCCCATCAGTGGTTTGCAATTTGATTATGTGCATGACTGACAAAAAGAAAATAAAGTTCATGTCACTAAGAAAAAGAATGGAAAAAAAAAGTTAGAAAACAATGATGTATAGCTTTTCTAGGGACTTTTAAAATGTTTTCTCAGAATTATAATATCTCCAGCTAATATAATTTACAGAGATTTGTTGATTTATATCTGAGCAGGTAATTCTACATGGTAATTGTGAAATTAATAAGTTAACATGCATTGAGTAAATAAACAATGAATAACAGGCTATTGTAAAACGCATCTGTTTCTAGTGAGTAAAGACCACCTTTTTTCTGCTAATATTCTTGAGAGACAAAAAAGGAGGAAAGGGTTTCATGACAGAAACCTTTGTCCAAACCTGCTGAATTCAAGAATTTAAGATTGTCTTTTTTTGCAAATATGTGGGTGAAGAAAACTTTGAGTCCAATCACTTGTCCAAATAACCATTCAATTTCAAATACAGTGTCATCTTCCTCAACTGTTTTTCTCAGTGGTATCTTAGCAAACTCAGGACGTTTTCTAATCATCTTTCTGGAAGATCATTTTATAGTTGCCTCTTTCAGCATTATTTTCTTCATAGCAGATGCATGTTCTCACTGCTGCAGTCAAATTGTTAGCCACCTCAATAGTAACCTGTTCACTTTCTAAAGTTATGTTCCAGTGTAATTTTGGTTGGGTGAGTAGGTGAGTCAGTAGGTGACTGCAAATAATTTTTTATTCCAAGAGACTTTAAAGAATTTTCATTAGGAATTCAAAGAAAATCACAGTTTAATGGATTGCATCATCTCCTATCAAAAAGGCATATTTGAATATCTTGGGTTGTTACCTCTGTTTTCTGACATTATCACCCACATAATTGGTCACATTCATTTATTTCACTGCAGGGGCTGGTCTCTATTCTACATAATGGTCTCCAGCATGTGCACAGTTTTCAATGAGAGTGAACATCAAGGATGAAGCATTTGAAGTGTACACTTCTTCAGTGATCTAAGTCTCCACTGCATTTACTAGAAACTGCTAAATATGTTTAGAATAAATATTTGGTACAAAAAATATAAATACATGTTCATATCCCACTGTATATATATATATAATACAGATAAAGACACAAAAAAAATCCACCTAGAACTGTGTCCTTTGGATGACCTCCAGAGTCTTGAAAGGCTTTTAAATCTGCAAGTAGTCGTATAAAAATGAGCTAAGTAGCAAATGCATTAGAAAAGAATATGAATGCATTAAGAAAGAGTGCAGTTTGGAAAGACAGTATGAAATGAGTCCAGGAACAAAAACATGTTAAAACTACCATGACACCAAACAAAGCAACAAATCTAGTTCCACATTCACATTACGACTAAGAAGAAGACAGCTTAATCCTATTACTTATTTGAGAGAAAAGTAAACATAATGGATATTGCAGGGAAAGCTGAAGTAGTCAATGCTGTCTCACTTCACTCCTCCCAAAAAGAAAAAAAAGCAAAACAAGATTAATTATGGCCAGACTCTAAGGAAAATTAATTTTAACATAGAGACAGACACAGGCAGAATGTGTGAAAAAATAGTTTTAAAAGTGTACATAGATCAGATGCATTCAATTCCACAGGCTCAGATAAAATTCTCCCCAAGGTACTTAAGGAACTAGCTAATACAATCTTATAATCATTAGTCATTCCCTTAGACAAACTACTGAGCATGAGAAAAGTCCCAGGATATTGAAGAAGGCCAAACACAGTATTAATTCTTAAAAGGAAGGTGAAAGAAGAATGAGAAAGTTATAGATATCAGTCTGATTTCAGTACGTAGAAAAGGTCTAATTTTCTTTTTAAAGCAAACATTTTGTTAACTCTTAGGACATAAGATCTGAAAAAAATAATCAGCATCCTTATGTCAATAATGATGTAATTTCCTTCTTTGTGAGAATGGATGCTTTAGTGGACAACGGGAAATACTTCACAGTTTATTGCATTTCTTACAAATATGTTATATAGGATGTTGTCATAAGAAAATGAGGAAAATACAACTCAAATTAAAAGAAACTATTTTTCTGAGGGAAAAAAAAGTCAGGGCTTTTTGACAATTTTTTGTCTAAAAGCAGATTAATCCAAAAGGACTCTCATGTGGGGCCATTCCAGTGTAATTTTATACCATACTTACACTAACTTAAAAAGTGAACATGTGCACCTCAAAAGAGGAGAAAAAAAATATCCTTGGGTTGTGGACCAGACTTCAGAGTTCAGGCCAGTCTTTGCAAATTGGAGCTATAGGAAAAATCAGCAGGAGGCAATTCAATTAAGAAAACTGCAAAGTACCATTCCCAGGAAGAAAGAAATCTATCATCAATGCAACACAGAGACAAACTGGCTATAGGCTGTCATATGGACACAAAGGTTCTCTAGGATAAAGCTAATTGAACTCGAGGCTATCATACAGTTTCAGAATGATTCTCCAAAAAGTATTCTGTGTAAAACTCAAGAAATTATTGCTCTAAGTAATGGGAAAGCTTTGTCTGAAAAAATATATCCAGTTCTGGGAGCAACACTGATGCAGACAGACCAGACACAGTATAAAGCAGAAAAAGATATTTAGGAAATATGATCTAAGATTTGTTTTGTTCAGATTCTTAAATACTAAAATGGGAGACTGTGTAAGAGGACTTGATAGTTGCCTCTTGGATTTTTATGGGTTACAATCAAGTGTTTTGCAGGTCTACTAAAGAAAGGACAAAAGCATAATCTCTTTGATTAGCAGTAAAAAGATATTTCTGAATGTCACAAAAAGGAACATTCTAATACTGTGACAAGCACTGAAATTGCCAGTCCAGGGGAAATTTCGGAAATTTACTTCCTTTGAGATTTTTAGCAGACATTTAAGGGATATAAGAACATAAGAATAGCTCAAGCAGGTTACTCCACAGTGAATACGACAGTATTTCCTGCAGCCCTGGAGGGGTGGGGGTAAGTTAGTTTGTGACAGTCTGTTGTGGTGCAAAATTTGGGTTTTCTAAAATCGTTATGTTTTTTTAAATTGTCTTGTAATCCCCCGTCCCCAATTCCTATGGTCTTTCCCTGAGATAAATCCTGTCAATCACACTGTTAACCACACTCCAGGCCTCAAGAGTTCTAGTGAGACCCCAAGGTGACTCAGCAAGGTATCATGTTCCCCACTCCCCTTTCTTCCCCTAGATGGCTTTGCCCATTGTCCCCTGCTCTTGGTCACTCCTCCCCTCACCTGAGATTGGTTGTAAGAAACCCCCTTACCTGGGACACGCCCCTGATATATAATGGGCTGTCCATGCCCCACACCCTCACTCTGGCATGTGGAGTTCCACGAATAAAACCTCTCCAGCCCATGCCAAGAGTCCTCTCCTTTCTTCCTTGCCTTCTAACCAACACGTTCCAGCCTGAGGTTCAGACCCACGAAACATCAGAGGCACCAAGCCTTCATCTTATGTTGAACCTGAGCAACAGCTGGCCGGTGAAGCAGCTCAGGAAATCAACATAACAGTGGATAAATGTGCCTCCACTGGAACACACACTGAACCTCCAGAAAGTTTGGACTGGGAGAACAATAAACCAGGACCATTTTACTTGTGTTTAATAGGCTTAGGTTTTTTCTCTGAATTTTTCTTGCGAACTCATTTATTTTATTTTTAGTTTGCACAGTGTCCAGTGCAAACATTTTTCACAGCCTTATGTGAACCATATCCTAATGATTGTTTCAAGCCATCTGCCTGGCACCTCTGTCCAGTGCCCATAGCTTCTTCTCCTGAAAGCGCAAACTAACTATATTTCCCTATTTGCTGTTCTGATGCCACTCTCAGGCCTCTCTAATATCTTCCCTCAGTCATATCTTTAGCTGGAAAATTAAAAGTCTTTTTGGATAAATGTTTGCTAGGAATATCCCAAGCTACAGTGAAACTGCTCATGGGCAGAGGACTAGAGTAGATGGATGAGCTGCTTTGAAACCCTTTTAAGCATCGTGAAACAGAGTCAGGATTTGTATGGTTCTTCCTGTTGTTGACATTTCAGGCATCTTCACTGCAATCTCTTAAATAGAATATTTAGAATACCTGTTTACCGCTACGTGGTTAAGAAAATTAAGGTGTTACAGAGAAGCAAAATCGTGTAAATGGCACACAAAAGCTTGTATTTTAAACAAGACCATAACATATAACTGAAAATTGGATTTCTTTTTTACAATCATCTGATTTTCTGTTCTACAGAAAATGACCTGTTTGAAATATAAATTTATAATAAGTTGACAAAATATAATTTCAAAAAGTATTTTCAACAGAAATTAGATTCTGTTCTAGTTTTTCCATCAATATTTTGTTTCAAAAATTAGGTTGAAAACCATGGAATTTCAAATAAATTTATATTTCATAAAAAAGGGTTGTTACCAAATTTGAAGAAGCCCTTTAAATTGTCACCAAAAGCTGAATGGAAGCAAAGGATCAATTTTACATATAAAAAATAACAAATTCAGCTTATGTTTCCTGTATATGGGTTTGCAATAGCAATTGTTACTTACCTGAGGTTTCACATTCTTAATTGCTTAACAAGATATATGACACTGGACCCTCTGTTTCTTTCCTCATGTTTTTCAATACTAAACTACAGGTTTAACATGCAATACATATAATAAATCTTAACATATGTCATTAAAATAATGTTTATTGAATTATATAAATGAATTTTGCACACACTTTTGGTAATAGTGTAATGAATATAATTTTTTTTAATCTTGTAATGTGTAGAAGAAGTTAAAATGTTAAAGTATCTGGCTAAGCAACAAAAATCCTCTATTTTTAATTTATCCAGGAAAGAATTGGTCTTAGCTCACATAACATAGATTTGACAATAATATAGACCCACTGGTCTTAAAAAAGCCCAATGCATAACAGGTTTTCCTCTTTAAGAAAATAGTGTTAGTAATCATTAAGACCCAGAGAGTCTTTCCCGTGCTCTCTGGATCTTGTCATTCCAGACAATATCATATTGTTAGAGGCCTTTTGGTTAGCAGACATGGAGAGAGCATAGAGGCAAAATCTGTTAGTGCTGTGTAATCAAAGCTGAGCTCTGGTGCTCTTCATATAAGCTTTGAAGCCTTATGAGTATCTATGGGCAAAATGGTACTTAGAATGACAATGTGTTTTGGTTATCACAGAGCACATCAGAGAGGTTAAGGCAGCATTGCAGATCAGGCTGTTCCTGTTTCCACACAAAAGCAGACAAAATAAAAGAAATATTCCCCTCTAAGCAGATTTTTAAATAGGAGATATGTCTGGAAAAAAAAGCTTAATTTCCATAAAAAATAATCTTTAAATAATCTTTAAAAATTTTACAGGTCCTTTACCTTCCTAGAAGTAGAACATCACAATTTCTCTCATTAAGTCTTCTGCAGGTATGGAGTCTTGTTGTAATAATGCTGATGTGTCATTAATTTGTTACATTTACTGCATGGTTTATTGTGCATATATGAGAGACATCACCAGGCTTACACACTGGGGTTAAACTTTGCTGCTGAGAGTCTGAATTTGTTTTTACTAGGCCTATTCCTTTATACTCCCCCTTTAGCTGTAACCTGACAGCTTTTCAATAAACAGACTATTAAAAAAATTACTTAAGAAACATTCAGGACTAAGCACTTCATACTCATTAGATTTTTAGTAACACACCTCTTTGCTAGCATCAATGGTAATAAAAGGTAATTTACATGGATCTGCAATAAGATTTTTAAAACCCTGTTAGGAAAATATGTGCAGTAATTTTAATTACTTTTATTGCTTTCATTATTTAAATTAAACATATAGATGTTTGTTTTTATTGGAAAGCTATATTCCTGCAAACAGGGAATCTAATTTTAAACACTTTTTCTCTCTCTTTTAAGAAATTCAATTGATTTGCCATTTGTATTTTCATTTAAGAAATTCTCATTTATTTTGTTTGAAATCTCAGCTTTGAAACAGTGTAAATGAGATCAGAATGTGACCCAGTGAAAATGGTTTGCCATCAAAGGATTCACACTTCAAGCTGTGTTATGTAGCTTTCCAAAAGTGACATCTGGCCTCTTGGCAGGTTCCTCAGGCAGCTGTGTTGGTGGCTTAGAAATTGCTGATGGGCCTACCATATGCAGTACCTGCAGTTTGGCTGCTTCAGGCTTGCTCCAATTCATTGCCCTACTGAATAAAATTTGCTTTGAATTATCTTCTATTTGAAATTATTGGCATACAATTCCTTTTTTTTTTTTTTTTTAATTCAATCAGAGATGTGGTCAGAAAGGAGAGTTCCAACTTCTGCTGCATTGGCTTAGCTAGAGAAAACAGCTCTGTGATCTAAGAATATCACTGTGCTGCCTGCTGCTATTGAAGAGATCCCCAGGGGCTGAACAACAGGTCTGTATAACTCACCTGTGCCCTTGATTAGGCATCCTGGGTGAGTGTATGGCCTGTACAGCTCTGGAGCGGCCTGAAATCTGTTAGTTTTCTGGGACAGAATGTGGTATACATACTCATTATTTCATGGAAGTTTCAAAGTGGTGAGATGTCAATAAAGCTGACAGTATTTATAAACACGGGTTGCATTCAGGGAATATTTGTCTGTTTGGTATGTTAATAAGATAAAAAATGGGACAAAAGTTCCAAAGACTGACAGAAGAGACCACAGAGAGATCTTTGTGTTCTTTATCAGGATGCTTTAATCAATTTGTTTTTCTTCTTTGTCTGCACATCTGTACAGAGAAACATCCTTTTATGGCTGTATTGCTTTAGCACCTAGAGACCCATACTTCTAACAAGGTATCAGTTGTGCTAAACTCTGTACTCTCACTGAAATTACTAATAATAGCAGTGCCTGGCAGCACTTTGCTGCATATTAAGACTGTCTCCCTCTTCTACTCCACCTTAAGTAGTGGATACCATGCCCAGATTAGCACAGCAGAGATGCAGGGAGCAATGCACAACTGCTTTGCAAATGTTCTCAATGTCAATGGTATAAACTCTGAAATAATCATTAAATTCTTGAAAGATTTTGATCATTATTACATATCTGTCAGTAAATGTATTAGACACAAAACCACAGAGAGACATCTCTTTAAAAATTATTTTGAAGTCAGCATGTACTCAAATACACACTTTTAATGAATATCCCTAAAGCAGAGTAACTAAGCACACGTTGGCCAGGAAACAGCAAAATTTAAATCACATATGGATTATAAACTCTGTCACTCTGAATGAGGATGACAATACAGGCCATTACAAGTAATTAGTGCAACATAATGCTGCCTGTGCATCTTGTGTGATGGGTGGGCTGTGATGGGTTGTTCCTGCCTAAGCCCTTGCTTTATCACTTGCTTACTCTCCCCTAGTGGGATGGGGGGAAATTCGGAAGGACAATAGTAAGAAAACTCATGGGTTGAGAAAAAGACAGTTTAATATGTTACGGAAAAAGAAAGCAAACCAAGAGATTGAAAGGCAATCATTCAATACCTCCCACCAACACACTGATGCCCATCCAGTCTCTGAGCAATGGCATAGCACAAATTTTCAATGGGCAAATCATGCCTGATCAGCCTGATTGCCTTGATGGGATTTGAGGATTGACAAAGGTAGAGAATATTTGACAACTTTGATTTTAGCAAAGCTTTTGACACAATATACTTATATTCTTGCATTCAAGTTGGAGGGTTACAGTATAGGTAGATAGAAAAGTAGATGGTTGAAAAAGTGGGTAAGTGCTTGAGCTCAGAAGTCACTGATTAATGAAGTCTAATCTACCCAGAGGCAGGGTACTGCAAGTGTCTATAAGGAACCTGCCCTGTTTAATGTCTTTGTCAGTGATCTGGGGGAGATAAGAGTGTGCATGCTCGTCAGGTCTAGACGTGGCAACTGCAGAGTGCAATTAATATTGCACCCTTGAGGGTAGAGGTGGGTGTTCAGAGCTGTAGGGATTATCCAAGAGATCCATTTTAAAATCAACAAAGACAAATTCAAAGCCCTGCATCAAATATGGACTAATCACCCACAACAGTACAGAATGGGGATAGACTGAATAACTGTGCAGTAGCTCTTGTGAAAGTAACCTGGGGATCCTGATGAGCAACAAACTGAAGCCAGCAGTGAGCCCCAGCAGCAGAGGGCCTGTACAAAGGGGAGTGTGGCTACTGGGGTTGGGGAGATGATGATACTCTTTGACTTAGAACTTGTCGAAATGCATCTAGAGTTCTGTGTCCAGTTTTCTATCCTCCAGGATATGCAAGGCATTGATAACTTGGAGTGAGTTCAGCAGAGGGCCTCCAATGCAGAAGGGGTTGCAGCACCTGCTTGTTGAGGAGATACTGAGGGAGCTGGGCTTGGCAAAGGGGTGCCTTTGGGAGGCATGACCTGACAGCTGCCTTTCTAGAACCCATGGGGAGGTTGGCAAGAATCATGTAATTGATTGATTGATTAATTGATCCCCAACAGGGGATTGGTGCATGGCAGGATGATGAGGGGCAAGGCACATCTTTTGAAACAAAAGAGGTTCTGACTGGATGGAAAGAGAAACTGTTTCCATGTGAGGACTGTTAGGTGGTGGAGTAGGCTCCCTAAACATTTCACACAGTTTTTGTCTTTGGAGATTGCCAAGACCTGACTGGATAAAACTTTGACAGACATGGTAAATAATCCTGTTTTGAGCTGCAAGTTGGATTTGAGACCTTCTGAGAGAGAACATTTCCAGGCCAAATTATCCAGTGAAGTTGCTAATCTACAGAGACTATAACAACTCAAGGGGCAAATGAAAGTTGCTATGTGGAAAAGCAAAATGACCTGCAAGAGCTCTGCGGATTGGAAAAAAAGATACCTCTTCTTTTAATGTCTCTTGCTTACTGAACCTGAGTTTTTCTCTTTAAAACCCTTTCCCCCCCTTTTTTTATGTTACACTAAAATTTACAATTAGAGATTGAACATGCTTTTTGATGGTTTTAGGGTGATCATTTCAAGAAACAACAGGTAGATAGATTCACCTCAAGAAACTGAATTTCACCAGGTTGTACTACATCCTAACAGAGGTATAATGAGTTATATTATTTTTCACTCCTTTATGTTCATAACTGTCGACTACAAGGAGCTCAAGACCTTCTTTCTGTTCCTGAAACTGTGTGGGGGAGTAATTACCAATACAATGTTCCATTAGAAAAGAGTGATGAGATTGTCCATGAAATAAGCAATAAATAGAAGGGAGAACATGCTGTTTTTCTGAAACTGAGTGAATGGCAGAAGTTTTCTTGCAGTTTCACCACTTCAGTACACATGCTCGTTATCATACTAGTCTTGCTGGGAATGAAACTGTGTGTCAGAGAGTAGGTTATTTTCATTCATGTACCCAAGCAAGCCATTTGTCTTTCATTTTCTCTGTGTTCTGAGTGTTTAAATGAAATTTTTCTATGTGCCAGGTTTATACATTTTCTTTTTATTGATAATGTAGCTTTTTTCTAGTACAATACAGGAGATGGAGAGAAGCTTCATGCATGCATCAGTGGTACTACATAACCTGATTGCTTGTGATTACAGGGAAACTGGATTTAATGAGTCTGACAGCTCCTGACAGCTTTATGCTCTGTGTTCTTGCCCACGTCAATGATACATATGCTTCTTTCATGCCTGAAACGTGGTCTTTTTTCCTTAATTCGTAGGCAACCTATAGGTGAGAATTTTCTGCTGTGTAAGGTATGTCTGGGGCCTGGCTGAGATAGAGTTCAGTTTTCCCATAGCAGTCTTCACAATGTTGTGTTTTGCACATGTAGCTGGAAATGTGCTATCTTCAACATCTCCACACACACACCAGTTGGCTGGTGGTGGGCAAGATCTTGGTAGAGGACATAGCAAAGACAGCTGGTCCACAGGGTTATTCCATATAATGCGTGCTCAACCATAAAAGCTCAGATAAAGGAGGAGGAAGGAAGCATTTGTTATTACAACATTTATCTGCCAGAGCAACCATTATGCATTCTGAAGTCCCATACATCCATTTAAATAATGATATTAGCCAAATATATCCATTTTAAGTATATGAAAATAAATGCACATTTTGGGTAAGTTTTCATATAACCACTTTTCCAGTATGCCATATGCTCTAATATTATGTAGCAGTTACTCAGCATATGAATATGTTATGTCTTTATCTAGTGATTTGGAAAATAGTGAGATAATATATTATTTTGAATTATTTATTAGTAATAATGGTTTTGAAAATAATTCTAATCTATATATGTATGCTCATTATTAAAACATAGCACATGTAAGAGATTTTTGCCCTTTATTTAATGGACTCTTGTCCGGTTCAAGATAATAGGTTTAGGTTTTGCTGGACTTCCTTTACATAACCTCAGTCATGTAACTGGGCATCTGGCCTAAGTAATCAAAAAGGCTCCATCTGCTGTAACTGGAGGAAAGAGGAACAAACAAATTTAATTTAATTATTTATCAGTTTTTGTAATGCTTAAGAGGTATAACAAATAAAATGCACAAATGCTATACTTTATATATCCTGTATCTTATACATAATGTGTATAGGTAGTTGTGTAGACATGCAACTTCTGAATATGCAGCTAAAAAGACAGAAAGAGGAAGTATGCCCTCTGAGAGACCCTCATGCCAACCTCATCTCTGCAGAGAAGATGGTTTGCCTCCTCAGAGGGACCATTTCCCATTGTCTTTCCCATTGTCTCATTGACTACAGAGAAAGCCTGTACATGGCTAAACATTAGGCTATAATACCCAGCTTCTACAACACAAGCCTCATTATCAGATTTCTGCTTATTCATAGGGAACATCTGTCTTCTAGGAGTCCTGCCTTAAAAGAGCTGAACTTCATACTTCCAATACAAACAACAGTTTGCTCTGCCCTTAACCTAATGCCAGTGTAGAGGCACTATTGACTGTGTCAGTGTGAAGCGTAATACACAATGGATCTACAGAACTGTTCACAGAATCACAGAATCACAGAATTTGTTGGTTGGAAGAGACCTTCAAGATCATCGAGTCCAACCCAGCCCTAACACCTCAACTAGATCATGGTATCAAGTGCCACATCCAGTCTCTTTTTAAACA
>VXBB01017653.1:245287-264341 GCA_013399915.1 Illadopsis cleaveri | reverse complement strand
AAATATTTTTTTTAAATAGTGCCCGAGTAAAAAAAAAAAAAAAAAAAAAAAGAAGAAGCTAGGATCATATGTAAATTAGATTTCTGTACTAGTGATGTTAATATTTTTACAGTCAGATAGTGTTTAGATGATACACAAGAAATTTATGTCATTAGATTTATCATTACTGTCCTTTGTTGCATTTAACAGATATTCATTTTAAATAAGGGTCAAACTATGGCAAAAATAACATCTTCAGAATCAATTCTGTATATGCTTGAATAGCTTTGTAAAACAGTTTGCTCAGGAAAAAATAGTTTTCTATTAAAAAATATTGAATTAATCAGATATAAAATATTATGAAAATGTAGCAGTTGCAATGCAATGATAGAATGAACAATGAAGAACCTTTGCACCTGAGGGAAGTTGCTGAAAGAAGTACAGATGGTTGCACAAGCAACAGAAGATTGATATCTTTGCTAAAACCATTTTGAACTTCTGCAGGTTGTTTGTGGTTTGCCCTGATCAACCAAGTTTGGGATAGCAGTGCCCATACAGGGTCAGCACTGGTGCTCTCAGAAATTGTTAACTCCTGGCAGGTCCATGGTGGGAGTCACACACTGAGGAGCCACCGAGACAGCCCCAGGCACAGCCCCTGGTCAGGCTCTCAGCATGTACCCCCAGTGCATGGGGAGTGAATGCTCAGAGCCAGCAGGAGATGGGAGCTTCCCTCTAGCAAATGTGCAATGTACACCCATGGTCCTGGAGTCACACAGGAGCATGGAAATTAAACACCAGTTCTTTGTCTTCAAAGTCAGATGGATCACTAGCATTGAATGTATGCATTGAATCAACTGCAACACCTCTTGCCGCACTGTTGTGAAGTATAAATACTAATGAATTTATTGTTAATTTTTCAAATAGAGATACATACATGATTTAACATTAAGGTATTTGTCTCAGTATTTAATATTGGCTTCTCTGTCTTTTAACATTTTCACTTTCTTTCATTTTCAGAGTAAGTGGAGATCTCCAAAAAGAAAAAAGAAATTTTCTTAGTTCTCGATAATTCACATTTCATGCTTCCAGAATAGCCACTTTATAATAGAGTAATCATACTGTAAATGTCAACAGAGAGACTGTTTAAACATTTCAAGAGGAAGGACACATTTCCAGTTGGAGGACAGGTAGAAAGATGTAAAATTACACAAAGATTTACAAAGGTTCAGCAAAGAAATCCAACATAGTTAGGAATAAATAGAATAAAACATGCAACTGGTTTCACTGGTTTAAAAAAACCCAAACAATTCTAACTTTACCTTTCCCATTCAAATGAGAAAAGTAAAAATTTATGTGCAAACTACTGAAATGAATTACTAGAGCACGTCAAATTTCTTTGAGAAGCAATTAAAAGCAAAAGGCTACACAATAAATTTTTAAAATAAAATGCACTTCTATAACAAAATTAGTAAGAGACAAAATGAGATCTTAAAGAAAAGCGATCTCTATGTCCTCTATTTCTTCTCTTCTTGTCTGAAGTATTTGTAAATGTCCTCACTTGTATACAGAAAAATCAGGCTAAGTGGACTTTTAGCCAGGCCCATGACGGTAGTTTTTGAATCTTAGAGCTGCATTATATCAATATGGGGAAAAGGTCTTAATACAGCCTTGGAAACCTGCTCCAGAAGAAAACCTATGTCTCTATTCCATGTTGGAATCAAGAAAATGAAAGAAAGCAGATTAAAGCCTCAGTATAGAGCATCACAATGTTACTAAACTTAGTTTAAATTTTTTAAAAAATATGCTAATTAGAGTGAGAAATGGCCAAATTGGAAGGATGTGCATCCCAGCATAAGTTTGAGGACCCAGCAAATCACAGCACCCTAATTCTGAGCAGTAGCTCTGGCCGTGTAACATCCTAACAACTTTACTGAGAACAGTGAACTGCATTTATCACACAGCACAGGCAACAGAAAGATTTCTGCAATTCCTGGTTGAGGAATAAGCCTATGTCATCATATTGTTGTTAGGACAATCTCTGAGCTAAAAAGAGCATTTGTTTAAGAAATCTATTTGCATGAATCATCATAAAAACAATGTCTCTGCTCCTATAATATGCTCATTTTGACTCAGTAGCTGAATGGCTCAGAGGGTTTTGAAAACTTAATTGAATGAATATTTCATACAAATTCCCCATGGTACAATAACTTTCTCTGATTGCTACCAGATCACCAAACCAAATGATCTGTTTCTACTGATATGCAGAGCAGGTAAAATGTGCTTTTGACATGTTTTAAGGAATACTTAAGTAGTCAGTGCTTCTTTCAGGACATCTCTTAATTATTTTCACACATATAATGCTTTTAAGCAATCTAATTATACATAATGTTTTGCATATTGAGATTGTTTTTCTTCTAGAATGTACTTTTTTTTTAAAAAAAGAATTCTGTTTTAAAATTTTACACCTATTGGAATGGTTCAGATATTCAATCATTAAGTTCCCCATCCATGTTATGGTTATCAATTTATGCTTTTATTGAAGATGTTCATATAGTACAATTTGGACACGTACTTAAATTGGTAAAGAATGCTGAAATGGGTTCCTTACGTAATAATGAAGAAAATATGATTTTCTATCCTTTTAGTTTCACTTTTTATTGCAACAGTTAGCAGATTGCTCAACATTGGTCCTTCAATCAAAAGTATAGTTTTGAGTTTTATTTTAGGCCTTCCATGCTCAAATGCGTGCATGTATGCATGCTTGCATGTTCACTGAAGCTATTGTTTAGCTTTTTCTGCTAAACAGTGGTGATATAGAGCATCTTGGTAAAGCAGCATCCTCTTGATATAACGTAACATCTACTGTTAAATGCCACATTTCTGTTTTGTTTCTTAATTAGTTCTCAAAACATTTAATGGCGACACAATTTGTTCTTACAAAAAATGTATTCAAATTAACACTAACAAAGACAAAATTGTCTTTGTTAGTGTTAATGTGGTTTAATTATGTCACATGAAGATATCAGTATCCAGTTGATGGTCAGAAATGTTTTTCATGTTGTGCTTTCAAAGGCTTAGATGTTAGAAAGGTGTAATAGAAGCTAAGTTCAGAAACTCAAACACAAATTACGCACTACTGAGTTATGTTTTTCATCTTTTTTCCGTGACATTGATTGGGGTTGTACAACATTTGTAAGGACAGCTCTTGTGCTTGCTGACATAGGTACCAAATGCTTTGATCACAACCTACGTCTGCAGCACACTTAGTGCAGCCAAACGAAACCTTAAATTCACTTAGGGAATGCAGTTTTAAGGACCACGGACAAAAACCTTCCAGCACCAGGCCTTTCACATCTTTGGCTTTTCTGTCTGAGGCAATTGAATGCCAGCTGCTTTTTTCATCAATATTTTCTTCATGAAGGTTTCTGTTCACCAGAGAAAAAAATATGTTTGAGATTTAAACAAATCTGTGCTCTAACAATTCAAATGCGCTAGCATGCTTCTCTGCCTTTTAAATACTAATGAATTCAAGCTTGCACCCAAGTAACAGAATATGAATGCACAGAAATTTATATCTGTATTTTCAGGGGTTTTTCCATGATATACAAGAAGTCTTGGGAAAAGTGGGGGGACAGATAGTGTTAATATGTATATTTACAAATTTGTATACATGTACATTTTATTGTGTAAACAATTTGCTTATACAAATCAAAATAACTTTTTTTCTACTTGACATAACATTCATTTAAAGGGCATTAAACCTTAAAATATTCTTTCGTGTTATTAAGACAATTGAATCATAAAAAGTAAACAGAAATTAAAGCAATTTTCATCATACATCAGATAGTTTTAACCTGCTGGTTTAAGTTTTAAAATATAAAGAAAGTACAAAATAAAACTTCTGGTCATATCAAAGTGTTTGGCAGGGAGTAAAATGCATGGAAAATAAAGATGTTAGTTGAAGGCAGATATAAAATAAATCCTATCAATTCGGAAATTGAAGAAATGAGAGTGTATGCAAAATAGCTAAACACCTGAAAAAGGAATTAAGATCTCCATTCGAGCCAACATCTGATTTCATTAGGCTGATAACATTATGTAGAGGGTGAAAATAGTGCAACTGCAATAGAACTGTCCCTGAATTCTTGTCACAAATGAATTGCCTGATAAGGCTGGAGCAAAGAGATAAATGCATAAAGCTAAATAAGACATAGTGATAAAGACAGAAGAGCAGTAAGGAGACCTTAATAGTTAAAGCCTGAGGGGCGGTACAGAGATTTTTTAGAAGACTAATTGTCTGAAAAGAAAGACTGAATAGAGTATGCAGATGCCCCAAAGCAGCCAGTAACAAAGAATAAAGCAGGAGAAGGTAGTGACGCATTGACCAGCTTTGTAACTGAGGTTTCTCTGCAAAAGCAAGTTTCAAGAGAGTAAATTAGTTTAATGTGCATGAAATAGTGCTGGACCCTGTTTCATCTCTCTTCTTGCAACTGTATTCCAGAACCACATTTAAGTGTCCGTTGAAGATTTTTTTCATTGCAGTCGCTGTACAGTACTAAGCCATTTCTTGTGCAGGGCTAAGCAGCAGTTGGTATCACCACAAAGCTCTCCGTGGCAGAAGCAACCAGCTGGGTGTTAATAGCTGCATATCAGCAGCTGATCTGTAATGAGAAGTTCCCTAGAGCACCCACTTCCCAGCACTGTAAATGTAGCAATTTGCATGTTGCTCAATTAATATGTCATCCCTTATTTATGTTTGCAGTATTTACATATTTTACATCCATGATTGATGATGTATATACAATAGCACAATAATCACATTAGAAATACCAGATGGGTTGGGGGATGAGATTAGATTACTGTTGCTGTCATCCCCATCACAGATCAACCAGATACAATCTGATCAAACAAGAAATCCACTTCCACTTAATTAGCATAACCTCACTGTACTATAGTTTATTGGGCGGTGCTGTCCCTAGCACAATATATTAAGATTAAATACTGTGATGAAACGGTAAGTGCAGGCTTCATCTACTCTTGGAATACTTCCTAGGAAATTCAGCCAGACAACACCAGTGATTTTTCACTGTCCACAGAGTCTGTGTCTGAATTAAAATCCTTTAAACTCATGATCTGTTTCAGTGTTTGCTTCCATCAAAACAAACACCCTCCCAAAACAATCCAAAAACACCCACCAGTCAAAACACTAAGTAGGCAAACAAACTCCAGCTTCATCTAGGACACTTGAAGATGAGAAAGCTATCCCCTGGCCCATTAGACGGAAGATCTGAGAAATTAATTTTTAGCATATCTTTCTGGGAAGGATAATGACTCAAACTTTGCACAGCTATGACAGGTAGCATATTAAATTTTTTGATGGGATCCTACAAAGAACCCAGCAATTTCAGTACCTGTGCTTACTATTATGAAATAACTATCTTCTGCTAGTTTTCTTCTGGAGCAAGATCAAAGGCGAGCACGGTATTCACATGGCAGGCTGTGGGTAACAGACTTACTAAAATTATTTCATGTTCTAGCACTAAAGTATGCCAAAATTGCTGTTCTAATTCCTGGTAAGTGTTCTAAAAATTGGTCAGGATAGACAATAATTTTTCAGGATATGTCACAATTTTTTCTTATGCATTGTTTCTCTGTATTTTTTTTTAACTCTCTGGCTAGTGTTATAAGCTAGGCAGAGAGATTTCTTTAATAGAGATTTATGTGGTTCCTTTAATGCTTTAATCTTTGCTTCCATGATCTCCTCTCTATTGAATCTTCATGTTAGAAAACTGTCAACCCATCTCATTAATTTCATTCTCAAATTTCCTATGATGTACTATGATTTTATATAGGCTTAATAAATTGGATACATGGGAGTGAGATATCTTCTCAAAAGAGATTGAAGAGACCTTTTATATCAAGCAGATTATTTCTGTCTCTGTGGCAACAAATAAATTCTTCCCATTTTCTAATAATACATCTAGGTAATGTATCTGCTTCACACTGAATGATGCAGTAAATTTTTCTCAAATACTCTAGGTAACTTTCCAATTTTACCCCTTTCCCCTTTTAACATAAATATTGATGAATCAACTTGTGTGAACCACAGACCTACCTCAAAGTAAAACTGTCAAGCCAAATAAGGCCATTTAGTTCAGGATTCCTGCATTAAAAAGTATAATCAGTTCTGGGTTCTGCAGATTCTTTGTGTACTAATAGTAAATTTAACTCTGTGAGTCCATTTGTGTAAACATGTTTTTTAGATGTATTTCAAAACAGTCTACCTCTTCATCAGACACCTCTGTATGACCTATTTTTCTTTTAGCAACTGCTGAGAAGGTGAGAATTTGATCCTTTGAATACTGAACATGTGCCAAGCAATTTAGTGCTGGTTGCAGTAGGCTCTATCAGAGCATCAGCTGCATGCTATCCAACTGATTAAGCAGGAGTTGCATCCATCTCACTAAGAACTAATAGTGAGAACAATGTGTGGAGAAAGGTATTACTATAATGTTCAGAGTGATGTGAAACCCAGTGAAATGTACAGGGAGCCATCAACAGAAAACAAGAATCATATCTTTGATATTCTGGGGAAAATATATCCTTCTTGCTCTAGTTCTAGAGTACTGAAAGTGTTGAGGCTCTAATAAAGAAGGGGTTTAGGTTTCCTAGGGAAGATGTAGTGCTAATACATCTTCAGTATTTCTATCAGCAAAGACAGCAAGAGAGCTCTACTGTAAACTGCTCCTGGTAGCTTTTCCCACCGTGTGCACAACTCTCCCTGAGCTCAAAGAGATGAGTGTATAACTACTGCATGCTAAACCTGCTACCAGTGGGCATTAAGAAATAAAAATCAGATCCTACAAAGAAAGGCACATTCCTGCTGTAGTTATAAAACAAAGGGATACTTAGACTTACTGAGTAAAAGTACTTCTTCAGCAATTCAGAGTAATATAATATGCCTTGGTTTTGCTTAGTACACAAACCTCCTAAAGCTGCTTAGTGAAGGGATATGACACTGCTTAGTACTGCTGTAGGGAAACCCACAGGGGAATTAACAGTTCCATCTACACACTATACAGATGGCCCTTGCCTAATCCAGGGTACATGTTTATTCCCCTAACTGGATGACAAAATATCAAAAACTATATGTAATGCAATCTGGCTTTTCTCCTTGTGAAATTCAAATACCTGAGAGTCTGAGAAAAATGAGGATGAGAGCTAGAAACTTGTCTTCTCTTTCTCCCTAATGCATTTTCAGTCAAATTTCTACTCACAGCAAGTAGTAATTATTGTGATAGTCTGCAAATTTTAGTTAAATTAGTAGGAAAGCCTCAGGTATTTTCAAAATAAATATTCACTAGACCCCAAATGATAAGTTTTGAAGCATTTCTAGAACCTCTTCATTACAAATAATAATAATAATAATAATAAAAATATTATGTTATCATCTACCACTCAAGACAATTTTTCTTGTGCCTCTGCCTTTCCAAGTTAATGGTCCTGTTTTCATAACATCTTTTGGTCAGTTGTGCAAATATACCTTCTTCTTAGATTTTTCCGTGGTACTTTAATGATAAGCATGTAAGACTACCATGGTGAAGTCTTTTTTCTCTCGCTATATTTAAACAGATACCTTAATTTTTTTTCTCTAATATCAGACAATAAAGAAAGGAAAATTGATGCACAGTATTTGTTTTCTCTCTTTTCTCGTTCCAAAATTCGAAATATATGGAATAGCATTAGACTAGGAATTCTCTTCCTTTTATGCTATTTTTCAGTTACATATTTCCTTCAAATGAATCCTTTTCTCTCTGCCAACTATATACATGTGTGTGAAATTTTTAACGGATTTGATAATAACCTTAATTTCAATAACATACATAAAAATGTTAGTGAATGTTAGTGATTTGGAACCTACAGCTTGCTAACTTAACACACAAAAATGTAATCATAGATAAGAAACCAAACTCTATCCTATTTGCAGCAGCAGACTACATAAATATCCTCTAAATAAATAAATAACCCCTTTAACAAATATGAATAGGGAAAAGATATGTGAACTCTAAAAATGCTTTTCTGCAGTTTTTAGATGGTAATATATGCTTTCTAAAGATAATTTACTTATCTCACTGTCTCCCCAAACTCTTGCTTTTTGAGTAAATCCCTCTGCTAGATAATACAAGCTTGGCTTCAGACAGGAGACTCATATGTTTGGTTGGGAATAAAATATACTGATTATAAGCATAAGGTGATAAGAACAATAAGTTTAATTTAATTTACTTTGAACATTATAAATTGGATGCTAGAATAGTACTGAAGTATAAATCCAGCAATCTATCATAAGCTTTAGAGAGAATGGTGGTGGGGGTTATACTGGGGTTTTTTATGCACACTGTTCTGAATTGTAGAGAGTATTGAATACATTTCTTTAATTGAACTGCCAATAAGGTGAGCAGCTAAAAGCTCCTGCCCTTATTTGTTAGTTGCCCTCCAGAAAGATCAAAACCATTTTTGGATTCTGATAATTTCTTTTAAAGAAAATGCCTTTAAATCACCTTCAACATCACAACAATAGAATAGCATAAGGAAATACATCAAAGCTCTTCTACTGCACCTCGTGCCCACTTCCTAGTCATAGTGCAGAAGTCAAATGTGGAGAATGGGGCTGCTCAGTGTGAACAATGGCAGTGGACCCAGGCTACAATTTTGCTGCCCTGACCCGCAGCATAAGGAAGTGATCACAGAACACAATTACTAGAAGCAGGATTAGGCTTTTAATGCCTGTAAAGCTCTTTGAAGTTAAGTGTTCACTGATAGCAACAGTCATATTAAAGTAAAACCAGAGACTGAAAACAGTTTGAGTGTTATTGCCCCTGGTCAAATAGTGCCATAATGCTGAGAAGAGAAATGCCTTTAAAATATTAGCATGGAAGTCATATCACTTCTGCTAACTTCATTCATTTTTACTAGTAAAGTGTGGGCTTTTCCCAACTCATTATGACAGATACTTTGCATTGTGTTTAAAATAAAGTTCTGTCTGCATCTTATTATATAAAGGGGATTTTTTTCAAATTAGAAGTCTCCCCAATACTCTGTATCCATATTCCTCTTGTCTTTTCACATTCAGAGCTGTTTCATCTACAAGTAGAAATCCATTGTGACCAGCACTAGCACTTGGACAGCAATCTGGTTTAAGAATTTGCAACTACCTAAACTAGATTTTATTTCTTTTTTCTCCTCTCCTCTTCTGTTTGTTCCACTCCCCTGATCTTATTTTATGAACCTCATGCCTGTTAGTGTCCCCTAAGAGCAAATCAATTGAAAGAGGGAAAAGGGAAAAGGGGAGAGATGAATGTCATTGAGGCCTGTAACACTTTTCAAAGTTAGTGTCAGGAAGCTGACAGGCCAGCATGAATGGGACTTGTGGGGGGCAGGAAGGTGTGGCTTGTGAAAGGAAGAGATGCAAAATCTTCCCTCTTGGCAGAGTCTTAAGTTATTTCGTCTGCTCATGAAAACATAGCTTTTGTTTTCCATGACCTCTTTCTGTGAATGGGGAAATTTCTCAATATCTCTTTACTAGTCATGTATTCGATCAGACATTAAATTACAGTTTTAAAATAATGCTTATTCTAGTTTTCTGAGTATGATAAAAATAACATAATCTTTCATAGAAACATGTAGGCATTTATTTATACGTTATTTTATGCCAATACAAAGACTTTGAGGATCAGGACAAAAATAAGGAAAAATTCTTCTTTTACTATTTACTTAGTTGTCTTTTGGAACCTAAAAGCCATTGAAGTCAATGTAAAGACTAATCAACTCGCCTACTACATTTAGGAGTCTAGACATCAGATGTGTCATGAAAACTGGGTCATTTGCTGTCACTCTGTATTAAATAGGAAGAAGTGTCTTCAGACTATGTTTTTTTCCCCCCTGTCTTTAGGGAAGAAATGTTCTGTGAAAAATCTTATTGCTTCCCAATCAATACAGTTTTCCAATGCTCAGGTACAAAGCTTAGTTTTTAGAGAACTGAGGTTTTTAGACATGGCTTTCCCTGCTTCTTCCTGTCTATCTCAGATTGTCTGTGTGGTGTTCAGTTGACTTCGGCATCTTCAGCATTTTCATAACATCAACTGGACTTCATAAAGAGAAAACAAATATTTCCTCAAATTTCCATTCCTTGCTTCAATTGTCCAAACTTTTACTCATTAACCACTGTAGACTTTAGATAAGGCCCAGAAGATAAGACATGGTAGGAGGAAACATGAGCTTGGATTTAATGATGAAAGATAAAAATGTCTCTTCCTTGTAAAAGACCTTTAAAGGTTTATATATGTGCCAATAAATTTTATTATTTTGTTTTATTTTATATTATTTTAAAAATTATTTTATTTTAATTTTTTTGCTTCCCTTGGTTTTGTTTTGTTTCAGAGACTATGTTAAAATTGTCTTCAGTGTGTGTATCATTTGTTTCATTTTAAGAACTACACGGCATAACAACTGCTCACATTAAGGACTCTGTCATAAACTCCGAGTACTATTGCATAGCAATTCATACTAAACATAAATGTTCTAAAATAGTCCAAATTATGTTGTTAAAGTTCTTAGCTGAAATCTGGTCTACAAATACAAGATGCTGGGCAATACAGTAGAAGTCTGAAAATACCCAGTGGTTACAGATTGAAGCAAAGCTCTAGTGTACGCTAGACATTATGCAGCAGAAAAAACAAATATAACTGAAAAGTGTTTGTGATCTAAGAGGTATTTGAGAAATATCTACACATGTTTTCTTAACTCTGTATTTCTGAAGAGGTAAGTAACTAATTAAACACACTGGTACTTAAGACCAATAACTGGCATTAGTATGTTTTGATTAGTAAGGTATGATTAAAAATCTAGATTCTAAGCCTCAATTCCTGGCTAGCTCACTGACTTTGCATGAGATGCTGTTTGCTTTTGTTCGGTTTATTTAACCCTAAACCAGGAGAATAATGGTTATTTCCAAGGCCATAGTGCTTGAGAGTGTATTTTGGGGAATTAACTAATTGACATGTATGTGGTGTGTTACATTTCTCAAAAGTGCACAATATACTGTTAATGTGATATATTACTATTCCACTGAGGGATTACATTGACTGATGGCTGGATTTACAGCCATGGAGAGCTCTTCAAATCAATGTTTTCCAGAGAAATTAGGTGGCAGCAGTGATCATAAATATATTTTTTTAATCTCCACTTGGCAAAATAGTTATGCATTTTTCTTTCGCATGTAGATCTGTCATCATGATTGAGATCTTTATTATTTTTGGAGCGGCTGACTCCAATACTCATTGGCTGAGTGTGACACACAGCAGTCAAAGGAACAGTATAAATGTAATTACCAGGCACTGGTGGAGAAAATACTGTGATGTTCAGCATGCAGAAGAACAGAGGCTGATTACGAGAAGCTTCAATTTTTCCCCTGAACTATAGTCAAGAATATTAAGTTCAAGTAAAAAAAATTATGATACCAGAATAGGTGAAAAATTTGGAAGTGTCCCTGATTTCTCTTTGCTTGGAGTTTGCTTTAGTTTACTAGTGCAGCATTTCATGCAGCAAATTCTGCCTATTTGGTGTTTTGTACAAACAAGATTTTGATAGACCTGTTCCAAAGCCACATACTGATCTTTTCGCCAATGAATACTGTAATGCTCCAAATAAACAGGAACAATCTTAATAAGCATCTTTTAAAAACCCTGGTATATTTGAAATATAAATAAACTGCACAGTGCAGGAGAGTGTTGTAATACCCCAGAGGTGCTCTGATGCTAGTGTAAAATTTATTTATTGGTAGATTTATTTATGAAACAGAGACTTTGAAATGTCTACAAATAACTCCTTGTTACCCACAGAATGATGCTGATACATAAGATGTCCTTAATGAGGACGTTTAGGTGGTTTCATGAGATAGAAATATGTGTTGTTGTCAGGTTTTTGGACGACACCTAAATGTCTTGGTCCTGTGTCCTGGCTGTAAATCAGAATGTATGTAGCCTGTACATAGATATTACAGTATCCACATGTTGAGAGATTAAGTTGGTTGAATTCTCTCAACATGTCCCTTATAAAATCTTAGGCATGTAGACAGTCTGCTAGTTTAAAGAAATGCACTTAATACTGTGCTATAATGTCTATAAACAGAGTCCTAATGGTACCATTCAATAGCTGCTTATAGTTTTCTATATTATGATGTTATGCAAAACGTAGCTGTCCATACTCTAATCAGGTAGATTGCCTCATTCTTCAACACAGGTGTCCTTTTATTAACTGATATCACATTTCACTGACAGAGGAGAAATAAAAAAGGGGCCAGAATCTCTATTTTTCATTTCCTATGTAGTCACAGTTTTGCACAGGCTAGTCTGAAGTCACACTGGCCAGAGCCTAAAAGAAAAAATTGGAATAAAGACGGGACTCCCACAAAATCCACAACACTACATTCATGCTATAAGCCTGAGAACCTCCCAGCTGCAGCATGCATCTAGATTCTGTTTTCAATTCAATCCTGAGGGGACACTCAGGCATCGTATTCACTTCCCAGTTACTACTCACCTTCCAAAGTGGCAATTGTTCCCATCCTTCCAGGGCCATATTGTTTAAAAATGTCCAACATTGCCAGAAAGTGATAATATGTTTCAAAACCAGCAGGTAGTGGAGTCAGGTTTGCTACCCACACACATTCTCTTTTTTGTCCCATGGCATACGGATTGCTTTCATCACACCACCTGAAGCAGAAAGGAAAAAGGGGATTCCCATCTTGCCCAGAAGAGCCTGGAAGGAAAGGAATAGCAGAAACTATGTCCGGTGCTCCTCAGCAGGTGACTATCACACCAATAGGTCCACGATTAGCAAAGTATTCCAAGGAGAGTCATGGAGCAGGTTTATGCTTCAGCTTTCTGCAGCTCTGCAAGTATGCAGATGCAGAGAAAAGGACATTCAATACTTTCAACAGACAAGGATGTGTTTGGTTTCATGCATTCATAATTGTTGTACCTCCAGGAGAAAGAGATAGGAAAATAAACAACATAAGTTTTCCCTTTACAATTTAAATATCTCATTCAGGACACAAGTCAGTGTCATATGTACTTCTGTATAAATTTGGTAGTTACTTTACTTAGCAGGACTTGACTGAAAAAAGACTTAACATGAACGGAATATATCAGCAGACAGTGAGATGACATCCACAGATTAAGATTTTCTTCTGAAAGAAACCATTTGCCTGTTACAAGGCTCTTATAGCTGTCTTATCCTTGGGACAGAGAGGAACAAACAATATTTTGATGTTAACAAAAAACCCAAAGTATTTCTACGTAGGAAAAAAGTTTTGGCATTATGTTTTGTTACAAAATCTATGAAAGTGGCAGGGATTTTCTCATTGCTTTCTGTGGTCAAGCCTTGGATGAACAAATAACAGAATTAAACAAATAGAGAGCCATCACTCTAAACAAAAAGAGACAGATTTACTGTTCTAACAGTACAACATGGCTATTGTTTCTTTCAGTCATGTGCTTATCTGTTACATTAGTGTGAAATATAATTAAGAGAATGCTTTGATCTGTAAAGAAAACCAGAAAAATTAGCTTACCACTTACTCATCTACTTACTAAAAATATCAGAAAGAATGGGTTTTAGACAATTCATCACTAGAAAATTGGCTGTCAGGGAATATGACAATCTCTTTCTACAAGAACAATGTAGTTATTAAAAAGTGTAAATTGCTTCTGCATCACACAATTTTATCTAAGTTGGTTTGAAAATACTAGTGTTTCATGGCCACTTTTTTAACAGCTACAAAATTAACTTTACGTAATATATTTGAGACTACAAATACTTTTAAGATAAATAATTAAAATTTTGTTCCTAATTGAAAATACATATTGAAGTTATAGAAGACAGCATTTTCCCCAAGATGTAGAACTCACAACATGCATTAATCTTTTCTGTCTCTGGTTTCTGTCTTCTGAATTGCAAACTCTTTATTTAATTATTCATAAACAATACTAAAACAATTAATATGACCTGTAGGAAATGGCAATTCCTTCTGGTGTAAATTGACTTCCAGGGGTTAAAAGAGCTTCCTATTTAAAGGCAGGAAGGTAACAAATTATAAAAATTTCTCCTTCAGATTTTCTCCCAGAAACATGCATGGGGAGGTAGAAGTCAGCATTTAGGAATTGGAAGTGTTGTCCAACAGCAGCTGGAACTAGCAGGAATGTTCAGATTTCGTGGTATCCTATGCTCCCACCACATCTGCCAGCAGCAAATGAAAGCAATAGTTTTCTCTTGTATACTGAATCAGAAAATTAATTTCCTTTCACTGCTTTCTTACCACTTTCTCCTTCACCTCCTCCATTAGTCTCTCCCTGCCTCAGTACAGCCTTTGTCTTGCTCTGTACTCAATGCATGACCAGCTGTGGTTCACCAAGCATTCATAAGATACTCCACTCTAACCCAAGAGATTAAACCACTTCTGAACTAGAGGGACAGCCTTATCATATACTTCTTTATTAAAAAACACTCCATTTAATTGCAGTTATAGTTAAGGCTTTTATGTATCATTTTTATGTGCGGAACAGCCAGCACAAGTGAAGTTTCTAAGCACTATTAGAATAAAAATGAAAGTGGATTCTGCAATCTTTTACAGAAACATTTTAGTTCTTTAAGATTCATGATCATTCAAAGTCAGATATCTAGTTCCCTTGGGCACATCTGGAAATCTTTGTCTTAAAGTCTTTCTGCCTAGAAGAACTTTTTCTGGCAAGCAGCTAAACATATACCCTGAGCAGACTATTGATAAGAAAGTGGTAATTAAATGGTACAGGTGTAACAAAATTATTATGTAAAACATTTAGTGGTTCATCAGACAGTCAAACTAATGTGTATAATTTGCATTAAGGTCCACACTTGTAATAATTTGAGCTTGAAGTCCCAATCTCATTTCACCTTGAAAGATTTGCTGGCAATATTCCTACTTTGGTTTTAAGTTAACATGCTTCTGCCAAAGGAATAAAAAAAACCTAGGCAATTTGACAGGGCTTTACAGACAAGTTTTATGCAGGAACTTAGTAAAGCCCTGAATCATGGCTGTCCTTCCTTAGAATTGCTTAGTAACTTCCTTTGTTGGGTTTGTACAATACTGAGATAATGCAATGATTTTAATGGAAAAGATGCTCAAACGTCTCAGTTCTTGTACTAACTGCCTCCCACCAAGCTTCATTCATACACTGCCATAGTTATTTCTTCATTAGGCTTAAAGTTCTTTGTGCCTTGAATCTTAAATTTTGCACCTAAATTACAGATGCATTTTAGATAAAATGTTCAATCACTTTTTGCTGAACACAAGTATGTGATGAAGATGTTGAGCTTTTAAAGAAAAAAAGGCTAGAACCTCTTTTGTTAAATTTATTGGTATACAAACACTGGTGAATAGTATGGTATTATTTAATGAAAGAAACAAGATCTTCAAGACGAAAAGGACTGAACTGTGTCTAAAATCTGTAATTAGAGAACAGAAAACAGTGAAAATTATTGCTATTTTTTTCAGTCCTTCTCAAAGGAGTGGAAAGGTTGGAGTGTTTCAACAACAAAAGGCTTGGTTTTGTTTCAAAGCTTATGAATGGTCAGCATCAAACTCCATAATGAAGTGTAAAATTGAGGCGTTTGCTTGTAGTACTATTATTTTACAGGGTTGAACTTAAACCAGGTCCTGCTACTGCAAACACTATGACAGACAGGGGCATTCCAGGAGAATTGTTCCACATATGTTCCTTGGTCTAGATGAAGGACATTGCATAGAGCCCATATTGCCATTTTGCTTCTTTGAACATCCAAATGATCTTAAGGAAGAGAGGAGGCAGTAGACTGGATAGTTAGATTCATAAAGATCAAGTCTTGAAGACAGTTGCCCATTTTTTCCCTCTAGCACTACCAGAGGATTTGAAAAGTTAATGTTTGGAGGGAGTTTCTTGTCTCTCTCTTTTTACATTCCTTTTTGATGTATGTTCTGCAACCCAATAATTTCTCCTGTCCAACAGCTAAGGGATATCAGCTTTCTCAATGAAAATTACATAAAATTCTTTAGAAAGGGAAATCCAAACTGGAAGAGACATAGTTATTAGGATGACTAAGGGGCCACAAAACCCCCTGAGGGAAGGAAAGCAATGGATTTTTTTTTAACTTAGCCAAATATTAGGATACATAAAGTGCTATACATCATGTAAATTAAAAAACACTGCAGAAAGCTGGGAACGGAATGACCATATGCAATGCAAAAGAAAGGCTGTAAACCTCAGAGACAAGTGATTTTCTTTTGAAACAACCTAATGGTAGTAGCAATAGGATCAAAACAAAACACAAAAAACAACAACAAAACAAACACTAAATTAAACAACAAAAACAAAAAACAAAGAAGCAAACAAAAACAAAAAAGAAAAACAAAACCCACTCTCCCCCAATCAAAACTGAAACCAAACACTAGTCATATTTAAGGTGGAGATGATGAGTAGGTCATTAAAAGGCCTCTAATACTAGAAGACTGCTTTTGCCAATCCTGATTTAATCCTCTGCCCCCGAAAGAAAATATGTTTCGCAGAGTGGAAGAAGCCACAAGGCAAACAACTGCACTCACTGTAGACAGAAAACCTACCTGGCACCATCACTGCTGTGGATAAAAGAGTACTAGTGGCACTGGGGAGCTGCTTACCCAGCAGGTCAGGCAAGATGATCATGTAATCAATAAAAATGGACACGGCTAAATCACCTCTCCCTCTGCTCAGCCAGTAAACCTCTGCCTGACAGATTTTAGGCTTTATGGCATTTTTAAGAAGCAACAAACAATTCCAGTTACTCAAAATTTCATCAAATGAAGACAAACATTTCTTTTTAAGAGATAAACTTTTAAAGTGCCAGCTGTCTGTAATTTTCCACATATCACCCATCACAACTTGTTAGCACAGGCAGTGGCAGACTAATAATTTTTCTGGTAGCAAGGAAAAGCAAATGTTCTTAAAAATATTTTTCATGAGAAGACTTAACACAGCAATTAATAAACACAGAGGAAAATATAACAAATCACAATAATTTTTAAGTGGAAGCACGTGCAAATTGGGAGAGTTTTGCTTTTCTCTGAAATTCTCTCAGGAAATGTACGTTTCTACTCACTAGGATGGATGAGCCTTAAGGGATAATCAGGCTTACATGAGACCCAGATTTTTAGAAAAGTAGGAGAGAGAGATTTCTGGTTATTGCTAAGCAGAATGGAAGCCAATGGAAAGGTCTGTTTTGTAGAAATCATATATCTTATGCTATCTCCATAATTTTCCATTACTAATCACTCTCAGCATTAGGTATTTAGACAAGGGGGAACCTGTACCACCCTATATGGATCAATTACATGAATTATTAAATGAAAAGGTATAAAATTAATACATTTTTTAAATGATAGACAAATTTTCAAAATTAATTTCCTAAAGCATCTCAGGCATTCAAAACTATCTTTTTATGCTCTTCTTTCAGTTGTTTTCTGAATACAGATGTTACAGATTTTCAGTCCCAGGTTGAGGCAATTCCAGGTTCTAAATCAGCACAAGCCTAGATTTCCCAGGCTTAACTTTATTGTTCTCTGTTTTGTACTGATAATTCTGTTTTTAAACTTATCTTTTTCTGCATTTAATGTGCCTACCCTGCAGGGAGTACTTATCATAATTATCATACAATTGGAATCAAAGATTATAAGGGTAAATGCCTGTAAGGGACTTGCTAGGATTTAAATGTTGACTGTCCTGTTATTTCATGCCAAGCTTAGGAGCATTGTGTGCTGCCTTGCTAAGGTCCCTTAATGATCACTGTTCTAACAGTGTGAAACTGCCTTCTAAATAGGTATAAAATGTTCCCAGTTGGAGGCCTCTCTTTACAATCATTAAATCGGTGCCAAAGTCATATAGATTCAGTGGAATACAAACACATTCTTGAGGTTTGTTTTTTTTCTTCTCAAAGATTAAAGCTGAAAATACAAAAATATGCATGAAGTAAAGCAGAAGAAAATATTTGTAGTTCTCAGAAGGATAGCAGAATCCTAAACTTGATCTTGCATGAGAGGCTAGGAAGAACTGCAGAGCTTTAGACTTTGCCCTATTGCTGGGAGATATAAAACATCTTTGAGTCTCTCTGATAACTCTGGTTGAATTCATGTGGAATATATAAAAAAAGGATTTTTCATCCTCCTCCTAATGGGTCCATTTACCCAAGTGTGTGCTTTTACTGAAATATGAAAACAGTAATTTGTTTTGGTAAATAATTTAATCTTTTGTAAATTATTTTCTTTTGAGTAAAAAAAAAAGAGACAAACTAATTGCATATAATAACATATTCAGACATGATATAATCAAAGAACACCACTTAGGATAACAGTGGGAATTGGGAATGGAGAGTGGCTCATGACATTTACAAAAAAATGAAACACAAAACCTTTTAAAGTTTCAATTTGCCTCACAATGCAACATATTTAAGTATTTCAAGACTTTACAGGCTGTAGTTTACTGGGTCTTGCCATCTGCCACTTGCTGAAGTATTTCAGTAGAAGTATTTGAAGAATTCTTTTTCAATAAGTATTTAATTGAATTGTAAAATGAAGTAATTTGTACATATCTAAATCAGCAATTTTTTTTTTAGTTTGTTAAAGAATATTATAGGTTGCTCACATAAAAAAATTCTGTGATATCTTTAATTTTAGACTTTGCTGCTATGGACTCCAATGTTTCCTTGCTCCTTCACTCAAGGTAATGTGAAGTCTAGGTGCTGCCTGAGAGATGCAGCAGTAGCTGAAAGCTGATTTTCATCAGTGAGACTGCAAGAAATACATTAGAAACATTACTGATTTTTCTTCATTAAAGAACAAAAACCCAGGAAAATAAAATTATAAAACTGCATTACCAACCATATTATTTTAGAGTATAGATCTCTTGCTGCTGTCTCAGATCTCAAAAAAAAAAAAAAAAAAAAAAAACAAAAAAAACCAAAAAAAACCAAAAAA
>VXBB01017653.1:176016-245261 GCA_013399915.1 Illadopsis cleaveri | reverse complement strand
AAAAAAAAAGAAAAAAAAAGTTACTGGAGCTTGAAACTTTGTTCTTAAGGTGAAAAAAACCTATCTGAAGTTTACAGAAAGGATATCTAAAAGAACATGTACAAAACTGTGGAACATTTGCTGCAGAAAAAATGAGTCAGTAATTTCTTCTACTAATTCAAGAGGCTCTGTTTTATTTGTTGTCCTGCACTGCCAGTGCATGACTGTGCCCTGCCTGAAGAGGATGTTAGTCCATGACCTTGCACAGAAGAGGATCTTTACACATTAAACAGATACCAGGCAGTATCAGGAAAATTTCAACTTAGGCTTTCACACATTGTGTGCAACACTTCCATCTCCTTTTGAGTCCAAAATGGAGATGATTCTTTGGGCACTGCCTCTTGTTCCAGCAAACATCACCTCCTTTATCACACCTCCACTCAGCAGATCATCATGGCTAGCAGAAATGCAGCAGATTTCCAGATGTCTACAAAACGCAGGCAAATGGCCAGGACCCACATTCTTGCCAGTATTGTCAGCTGTACCAATCCCTTTCCTGGATTTTCCAACTCCCAAGGACTGAAATCCCAAAGGCTTTGCTCCAATGGGAAAGTCTTACTTCTAGGCACAAGACCACATCTTCTCTTAAAGATTTTCTTACTTTTTAATGTTCCCCTTTCCCTCTCTCTTCCTGTTGCCACCTCCCCAGGCACATTGGAAATTCATAATATGAACTGGAGGTGCTCCCACCTTCAATTTTCATTCTCCTTGTGGTCTGAACATAACTGATGAGGGAACAGAAATGCTGATGCAGCCTAGGTTCACCTGGAAGAGAAAAGCAGCAGTGTGTCTTAGCCATATAAGCTTCTAAGAGGCACTGGAGTTACTCAGTAGCCAAAATTTTAGGGAAAAGGTAGTCATGAGGGGAAAGACAACCAAACACAAACACGGGCTGTGTGTAGTCTGGCCCACCCAAAAATACCCCCAACCCAACCAACCAACCAACCAACCAACCAACCAACCAACCAACCAACCAACCAACCAACCAACCAACCAACCAACCAACCAACCAAC
The DNA here is from genome assembly GCA_013399915.1 of Illadopsis cleaveri. Taxonomy (NCBI): domain Eukaryota; kingdom Metazoa; phylum Chordata; class Aves; order Passeriformes; family Timaliidae; genus Illadopsis; species Illadopsis cleaveri. The sequence goes on along the minus strand of VXBB01017653.1, from coordinate 244,208 downwards.
CAACCAACCAACCAACCAACCAACCAACCAACCAACCAACCAACCAAAAAATCCGAACCAACACCAACAAAAACAAACAACAAAAAAGCCCCAAAACAAACCAAAACAAAAAAGAAAATTGTCTTCCTAATGGCAAATTAGAGACATAGAGACATTTTACACTCAGTCCTTCAAGCCTACATGTTTTCACAGCTGTTAGGAATGCAAATGTTTCTACTTTCAAGAAAAGCTGCCCTCATTTGTTTGTTTTTATTTTTTCTCTTACCTTAATTGTTTCTGTTAACCTTCAACTATGTCATTCCAGTCTGTCCCATTCTTCTCTTCTATTCCTTCAGTTTATGTCCTGACCATCCCAGGTATCCAAATCCCAGGTGTCAATGTTCTAATGTTCAGAGTCCGGCCCTGAAGTTTTAGGATCTCAGTGTTGCAGTGGAGCAACAACTGTATCTCAGAACAGGGTTATAAAAGACCTGGATCTTGAATACAGGAGTCCAAATTAACACATCACAATGCTGAGAACATTGGCATGGTTTAAATCCTACCCATCTATTAATCTTAGGTAGTGAAAATAATTTTTCTTCTCGAGTTTTTTCATCCCAAAGAATCTAGAAAACAAAGCTTCATTTTGCTTTTGTTTTGTTTTCAAAATGAGAGCAGATTTTGCTTTTACTTCCAAAAAGACAAAAAAGATGTTTCTGGTGTTTGATGCACGATTTTAAATAATTAGTCTGAGTTAATTGCAGTCCTTCAGGAAAATGTAATTTCTGTTCTCTTTTAAGACTTAATGTATTCCAGTTTTCAGCATTTCCACATAAATACTTGTAAGTGTGACTGGGATTTCCTCAGTCACCACCACTGACTGACACCACGGTTACTTCTACTGGTGCAAGTAGAGGAAACATGAGATACCTAATGCAGAACTTACTTAGAGCATGCATCACAGCTTTTCTTATTGTTTCTCTTTGGCACAGATGCTTTTTCCTTTCTTCCATGGTTGTTTTTCTACAGGAACTGGTTTCGAACGAGAAACCAGATCATGTCTCCACTTTCCCCAGAAACTGACAAGAATGGCTACTATGTGATCCACTGGCTGTTCCATCCTTATTTTCAATGCTTTTGAAAGATATGCTGGTTTCCTCTGAAGAATTCACAAAAAAGTATTATTCAACACTGCATGAGCAATTAGGCTTTATCATACTATATGACAAGAGTTTCTGTTCCAAACCTAGATCTCTTACAATGTGTATGAGAAACCATAATTTTCACACTTAGCCAATCTTCCATTTAAAAAAGTACTCTAAACCATTCTTTAATAATAAAGAATTTTTAAAATATTTCTTTTTTTAATATTTTTTAAAAAGGCTATCTGAAGCGAAGCTGGACAAAAATAAATCTATTCATATATAGTGTGTGCAGGGAGGCACAAGAAATAAATGTTATATTGCTTCATTTGTGATAGGCAAAACTGAAGTTAAATCAAACTGTCAAAAATTAAAATTACCCCTCCTAAAGTATGCTTGTGTGCATCCTTTATACTGTCAACATGCAAGTGGGATATCACCTCTTTGGTTTAAGAAGAAAAAGAGAGGAACAAAACCAGCAAGCCACCAATTTAATGATGGCTTTTATGTAAATATATAAGCACGTGCACTCGTGCTTAAGAGCATACACAGAGTGATAACAGCCTTTATACCTATCACATAGGGAGAGATGATGTCATTATTGTCCATCTGCACTTAAAATGAACTTTCCATTAATAGAGAGAAGCATCTCCCAGACTGACAGTTACAGTACAGTCCGTGCCACAACAGTGTAATTGTTTCCAAAGGTAAATTACAAGCCAGGCCTTGCAGAGATTTCTGTTCACTACTTCTGATCTCCGAAATTTTTTTCTAATCTTAAGGTTAATTTGTGAGCTTAAAAGAGGTAAAGATGTGTTTGGTTGAAGTAGATTTGCACTCTTGTGTAAGTTTTATTTCTGAGTATCACCTTGTATAGATCTGATACAATCCCTTTTTATTTTAATCTACATTGGTATTAGGGAGTTTAATTAGGATTCAAGAAAAGGTTGCTAAATTTTAATAAAAGTTGTGACATCCTATTGCTTCATGATATTCATTAATTCGCCTTTTTAAATTTCAAACCAACCTCTGCATCTAGCAAAGAAATAATAATTGTAAACCAAAATTAAGAGAATTATTGTAAACATAAATATAATACCATATTATGTCAATTTGCATGGCAAAAAGGAATACAGGAACTCTTACAAAGTCAGGAATACAGTTCATAATGTATTGCAAGATGTTATCTCTGAACATTAATTGATTTTTAAAATTAATCCACATAGTTAAATATCCTTTTCAACCCTGCTTTCCATTAGTATTCTAGATACGAAGTTTGCTGCCAAAGTTCTTTGTGACTCTATGTATGTTTTCTATTCAAGGTCTGAATAAATACATTATACTGGATGGAATATTCATGGGAAGACTTTCAGGATTCTATTAGAGAAAACAGAGTCTGTAATTCTGCACAGTCAGAGAGGAAATCTAGAACTTACTTTTTTATTGTTATTCCAATCACCCTATACCATTCTATCTATATAAATGTGGTGGACAGACTGTACTAAATTGTTAAAGCATAACACTCAAAAAATTCATTAACGATGCACCCACCTACATTTTTTTTGTATGAAAAACTGCAATCATCACCCAGGCTCTGAGTGAAACCCTGCAGCAACAACCAAAAACCTACCCACCTGGACAAAGAAAACCTCACTGCATGTTCCCAGCTGGAACTGGCTACCTAAATCCATTAGGAGCTGGATAATAAGGTAACACTTAACTCAGAAAGCAATAAATAGCACCCCGCCAGGAGGAACACCATGCTCAGATCTACAACACTATATGGAAGCTGCAGGCTGGGGAGAGGAATTGCTAGATACAGGATCTGAGCTGTCAGCAATGATCACGGTGAGCTTTCCATTCCCAGGGGTCATCTGAACTGGCTGGATGAGCAGGGCTGAGCTGTGATTTGTGTGAGGTCTGTGTTTGCAGGGCAGGCATCACTGGCCACAGGCTTTATTTGTCCTGCCAAGAAAATCAACTTTGGGTTGTGTGTCAGTGACTGCTGTGATCTGCTTGAACAGCCACCATGCTGATTTCTCCAGACATCCAGAAAAGAATGTAATGGAAGTAAAACACAAATGGGATCTGCATCTCCTGAGTCAGTGACTCAGCCCACAAAAGACTTAAGATGTTTATTTTTTTCACCCTTAGTGAACAGAAGCCCAGAGCCAAGATGAAGGAAGAAAATCTCAGCCTCTTGCTCATAGGAGACTGAAACCAAGACTAAGGAGTCACAGGGGACCTAAACCAACATTGCAATGGATTACATTTTGCTAACTGACAGTGTCTCCCTTAATCACTGTAGAAAATATGCAGCCTCAAACTTGCCATTCAGAAAAAAAGTGACGAAATCAAGTCATAAAGCCTTCTCTGCTCCTTGATCTGTGTGTTTTAGGCATTTCAGCTGGGGTAAATGCACAAAACAGTACAGGTGCCCAAACACTGTCTATCTTTCGCTGCAGACCCATCAGTTCAAACTCTGATAAGCTGAACATCCCAGCCTAACTGGTGTGCACTTTACCAGGCTTCACCCTGGTAGTTGTTCACATCTGAGCTAGTCATTCTCAGGCCCCTTTACAATGACTGGCAAGAAACCGAAGAAGACATCTCCCTTTGGTCCAGTGGAACATATTTTGTAAGTTCCCATTTCTCTTCAGCGACTACTATAGGATGTTTACCTATAGCCAGATGAGTTGTGATCATTAAAGTCTAATTTTAGTGTTTCTACTAGCCAGTTTAAGTGGTTTTTCTGTTCAACATGCAAATGTCAAAGGCATTTATTCTTCAGTGCCAAGCTAACTGCAGACAGACAGCAAAGATGCTGAATATAGTGCTGAGGATGAAAAACTAGCTCTATATGATAAAGGCAGGTATTAAAATATTGCAGCTAAAATACTTAGATCTGTGTCAGATCTTGTTTCTACACTCCTCAGTTCCTCATATTTAAAAGAGTGATAGTCCACTTCTCTAGCTCTCAGAAAACTTTTGAGGATAATTTTGTAAAGAGAGAAAAATCAGATTTTACCAAAAAAAAAAAAAAAAAAGGAAAAAGAAAAAGAACCCAAAAATTGCAGTGCTAAGTAGCCTTATTTATAAGTAGCCTCATTTACTGCTTTTCCTGAATTAGAATTAAACCCTTTTCAATCTACCATAATTCGAGTGGTTTTTAAGAGGATGAAAAAATAACTAACTTCATTTTTATTCTGTTTTTATTGTATTTAATCTGAACAAGCATTCAAGCCCAGCTCCTCAGAGGTATTAAGATGGATAAGTCATTCTGAAATCAGCCTGAGCTTCATTTGTAGATCCAGGTCCAGGGTATTTTTTGACCTCTTCAACAGAAAACGAACTTAATAATTAGTAATGTTTTACTTATCTAACTGAAATGCATTGAGAACTAGAAAACATTTAGCAGTGTACCATTTTTCCATTCCTGATTAGATTCACTGATATGTTTGCATTAAATTATGCAAAATATTCATATTTACCAAGTGCAAGTATAGCCATGCTTTCAGGGTTTCTGCAGTATCAGTTATCTGCTCCCAACACCTTCTCCAACACCTGCAATAGAGAGGAGAGATGGAGTGATATGCACAAGGTCACAGCACAGCTTTTCCATGAATTCTTACAAGTTTTTTCAATAGGCAGAATGGTGTGGTTTTCTTGAAACACACATTATTTTCCTTCTTTTGGTAGCAATGTGTCAGAAATCAGGATCAGATAACTAATTTTGCCTAATTAAAAAAAGTAGCTAAAGCAAACAAAGGTGGAATGCTACCCAGGAGCTGAGTAGCTGCACAGCACTAGGGACACAGAAGGAGAGAAAACTGGACCATGGAGGCCAGGCCCGTAGCTACTGCTGAGAAGAGAAATGGGAAGAACTCAGGAGAAGGATGAGAACATACTCCCATGAGAGAAGATCCCATCTCAGGCAACAGGAAGTCCTGGTTTAGGGCAAATTTGGGAGGCAACCTCTGAATGGCGTTCCTNGTACAGAACACACAGCACACACAGAACAGACAACTGGGGATACAGGCATCATAGTCACCCTAGGACTGACCTATATCTGTGTATTAGATTAATCTTAGTGGAAAGAATATCAGGATCCACTGCAGTTTTTTCCCTCATAAATTTCCAGTACCCTCCAGTAAGAGAATCTTAGATAAACAGGTTTTTGAGATGCTGTCTTCCTACCTACTCTCAATTGTTCTGTATGTTAATTTCAAGTTCTAGGGGTGATTTCATCATCTGACATTTATGTATACTTTTTAGAAGAATTCTGAAATATTTCCTTTTCTCCGGAGCTGCTAGTGCAGCAGACTTCAAGGTAAAAGGTAAGTGCCTCTGACACTCTCCAGAATAAGATTAAATACAGCTTGTTTAAGAAAAAAACAAAGAGAAAACTTAAAGAGAGAAAGAAGCGAGGCAAAATAAATTCATAAAATGCTTTGCATATTTTACAAAACTTCACAAATGATACAGACGTTTCTACAGTCACAAGGGGATCTGATTCATCTGGAGCATTTTGGCAAGTTCTCTTAAATTCATGGATTTTAATTTTGTACCAATTTTCTCCAGGATTCTAGTAAATTTACTGTCCGTACAGACTGAAAAAACAAAAAGGATAGTTTTTGTTCTTTTGAGATCTTTCCCTCTTCTGTGTCTCAAAGAGAATCAGGACTACAAATATTTTCCAAGTTTTCCTCAGAGGTTTCCTTGAATTGACAGGAATAATACATTGGCCTCACAGGTCAACTTCATTCTCATCCAAAGTTTAGGAACCTTGTAGACTGAAGATAATAAGAAAAAGTAAAACAGCACTCTTTAATCACACAGAAATCACAGCTTTATGTTCAAACATAACTAGGTCATTTTCTTCCAAAAGAAATCTAGATTTGGCATATGGTACTTTCCAAAACAAGCCCACTGCTTTATTCACTAGTGACTGCCCTTTTTGCTTTATTACAGTTACAAAGGCCAAATGATTTCAAAACTGATCAAGCACTGATGTGTTAGAACAAAACATAGGATGGCCTCTTGATTTGGTCCAAATGCAAAATGTCTGCTTTGCAATGGCGTTGCTTTTACAACTTCTTCAATAAAGGAAATGGAAATCAGCTTGCAATGTATCCATTACTCTTTCCAGCAATTCTTGTCCTAAATGACTTCCTTTCAATCTTGATGAAGTCAATTAAATTCTAACTCACAATATTAAGTCAGGTATAATGCTAATCTGAGACTTTTCCTTTCAATAGTGCAATTGCTTCTACAAAGCATTGGAAAACTCTCCAAAAACTCCTAAACTCTTTTCTGGCAGTCAAGCCTAGTGTAGCAAATAATTCTTGGCCTTTGAACACATACAAAACATGCATGTTTCAAATTCTCCCTTCTTTGATAGGGAAATGTGTTGGGGGGAAATATAGATCGCAATAATATTTATTGAAATATATTTTATTAGACTGTTGCTATTAAAGGAAGTAAGACAGAATTATTAAGCATTGTTAAAAGCAGATACTTGCATGATAAAATTGCCTGTCTTGTTCCACTGTTCCCACCATGCAGATGCACAGTGACAGAGACACTGTCACACAGAAACTGTGACACAGACACTGTGACAGACACGGTCACACAGTCATGGTCACACAGTCACTGTCACACAGACACTGTCACACAGACATGGTCACACAGACACTGTCACACAGTCAGTGTCACACAGACACTGTCACACAGACACAGTCACACAATCAGTGTCACACAGTCACTATCACACAGACACTGTCACACAGTCACGGTCACACAGACCCTGTCACACAGACACCGTCACACAGACCCTGTCCCACATGCCATCACTCCCAGTCACCCATGTGGAGCCCAGCCTGGCTGTGGCTGCCCAGAGGAGCTGCACTGTGTGACAGTGACACCTGGGCAGGTTTGCACAGGGTCCCTCACAGCTGCCCCAGCAGCGTGGGCAGAGCTGAGGGTGCACCTGGGATGGGGACCGAGCTGCACAGTCCCTCATTGGCACTGACATGGCCTGGGGCCTTACACACCTGCCACAGGCTCTAGGTCTTTCATGTCTTGAAGACACATCAGGATGACAAGTTTTTGATCTGTCAGCGTTTGGGAGATTTTCACCTTTCCTCTCAGCATGTACTCTTTCTCTCTTCAGGCTGCTCTCTTCTCACCCATGGGTGTTGATAGGGCCTACTGACATCCACTGAATGGCACATGAATGTCTATTTTGACTTCAGTCTGTTCTCCTCCCTCCAGCTGCGTCTCTGGTAATTGCTGTAAATTTGTTAAAACAATTAACACACTAGCAGAGATTTAGTATACTTTAGAGACTGGGGGTGGGGAACAGGACTGCCAGTCTCCTTACTTTATTCTTATTCACATCTGAAAGAAGTGTCAGTAAATAAAACCTCAAAATCTTGGTGGCAAATGTTGTATTGTAACAGACACAAAAATGTCTCTTGTGTTACATACACAGCCAATTACACTGTTTGTAATTAAGAAAAACTGAGCCCGAGCCCCAGCTGGTGTTTGACACAGTTGCCAAAGTGGATTAGCTGGCCCACTGATAAATAAATGTTGCAGATAGTTTCCCCAGATAGTAATCTGAAATTATTGCCCCGAAAATTGTGGAGCTGATAATGTGAAATGAACAAAAATCCTTGTCTGAAATCAAAGCACAATTTATTTTCTTGGGAGAGGATGTCACAGCTCTAGTCTTTAATGTGACTGCACCGACCCACACTGTCTTCAGTCTTTTTCCTCTCTCTACCTTTCCAACCTATGTAACTTGTAGAGTTTCATATCCAGATATGTGGATTGTAGCATGAGCAAAGAAATGAGTAATGCAATTTGGTGCCCACCATCATAGAATAGACAGCATGGTGTTGGCTCATCCATAATGACAGCAAACAAAATTCAATTACTGTTTGGATATGATCAATTATTTCCAAACTATCTGCCAAGTCTATTTGCTCTCTTGGCATGAAAAGAGCAACTCTACAGAAAGGATGTCAAGTATTTCTGTGGTAAAGAGTGAAGGCAGGAAGAGAAGAAGCAGAGCCTTAAGAAGAGGCACTAAACAATAGTAAGACATTTTGGGCCATAGTTTTGCTGTGAAAAGCCCTTAAAGTGTGACAAAGACAGTAGTATCAGAACAGATCCCAGATGGAGCTGAAAAGGCTATCAGCTGTGCTTTGCAGGCACTCTGCAGTGCCCAGAGAAAAAAATGCCTCGCAGCTGGTCAGTGAAAAAATCACTGCCATTTTCAGAGTAAAAAATGACACCAATATTCTATCACTACCATCACAATTCACGTGCATAACAAACTTTCTCTGAGTTTTTTCAATTAAATCAGAGAAGAAAAGCCTGTGGAAAAAGGCATTCATGTGTACTGATGCATTTTAGAATCTGACTATTCAGTAGCACAAGTTTATAAGCCTACTCTATTTTCCTATGGAAATACCTTTAATCTTTATATGTTAATTGACATAAAATAACAAATATTGAGTACAGGTATGCTTGCACTTAAAGTAATCTTTCAAGTGGTGGTTTCCATGTAGCTTTTGAACTCTGAAAGCTTGAAGTACTGATTTTGTTATGGGAATGATGAATGAAGAAAATAGTGTGAGTCCAGACAATGGTGGAGAAATGCACATGCTTCTCTCTTTCTTACTTTGAGAACAGGGAAGGGATTGTAGATTATTTTAAGGTTATATAACCTGGTATACATAGACAAATCTATACTTATTCACATCACTATATGTAAGCACATAATACTAAAAGTCTCCGTTTTGAGAACCATTCAAAAACTACTGAATACGATACCTTTCTGTGCGCATGTGAAAACTGTGGATATATAAGCATACTATTTTATCTGACTTTAATTTATGAGATGCGACTTTTAGAAACCAACCTGGGCTATAACTGAGAACCTGGGAGAAACTCACAACATTTTTTACTGTAATGAATTTCTCTGGAAAGCAATGCTAGAAAAATGAACTGAAAACACCATTAAGCAAGTGGTAAATAAAAAGGTAATTTAGCAAGGTCATTAATTTAGCAAGTGGAAGCACACATTGTTGCCTCTACTTTCTACTTCCTGCTGGTTCCAAAGAGGTTGAATACTTTTCCAATTGCTTCTATTAAGCAATTATTGGGGAGATACTGATGCCACCAGGTTCAAACAAGCTCTGATGCAATGGCATCAGATGCCATGATCCATCAAGTCCAGGTTTTAACCTCACAAGCCAAGGGCCACCATTCCCATTCTCCTGACTGCAGAAATAGGTTCAATATTCATGTGACCCTGACAGCAGTAACAACTGTGTGATGTGAAAACTTTGTTTTCTGCTTTTCTAGGTTTTGACCCTCTTTTTCATCACATTTGTACTTCCCCTTTTCCACCCCCAGTCACAAAGGAACAGCCTGCTGATACTTTACCACCATTAGTTCCAGTTTCACTATGCCTTTACCTAGGCACTCCCTGCTTTATGTGTTAGCACTGGTACCTTTGCACTAGGCATTGCTGACCTTTGAGGATTTTAATCCCCAGAATACCACTGGACCCCACTTATGTGTGAACTTGGCCATCTTTCCCATAATTCTTCTTAAACACCTGCTAACACACACAGCTTCATGACACTACCTGTATGTTTTTCAGCTCCTTGCTGTGCCACTGCCACAGCCAGTTGTTTCTCACATAGTGTCCAGTGATTTTCTCTGTCCCACTATGTTATCTCAGCCATTAGGCCCAATTAGTGGCCTAAATCATTTATTTGCAGATGTTTAAAAGAATTACATGTAAACAATATATAATCTATGTTGTGTTGTATATATATATACTGCATAATCCATTTCTGTCTGCAGAGGATCTCAAACTCCTCCATTGTGTGGAGCACTGAAATCCATAGAATCAACGGATGGATAAAGTTGGAAGGGCTCACACTGGATCCTCTGGTCCAACCTTCCTTCTCAAGCGGCGTCATCCCCGAGCACATGGCACAGGGTTGTGTTTGGATGGTTCTTGAATATCTCCAGTCAGGGAGGATCCACAGCCTCTCTGTTCAATCTGTTCCAGTGCTCAGTCACCTGCACAGTAAAGAAGTTCTTCCGCATATTCAGGTGTAATTTCTGTCCATCAGGTTCTGTCCATTGCCCCTTGTCTCATTGCCTGGCACTACCAAGAAAAGCTAGCTCCATCCTTTGGACACCCTCCCTTTTGACATTCATCAATGAGGTTCCCCCTCAGTTGATTCTTCTTGATGCTGAGCACACCCAGTCCCCTCAGCCTTATAAGAGAGATGTTCCAGCCCCTTACTCATCTTTTTTGCCCTCCACTGGACCTGCTCCAGGAGCCCAGAAGTGGACACAGAGCTCTAGATGTGGCCTCACCAGAGCTGAGTAGAGGGAAGGATCCCCACCCTTGTCTGCTGCCAATGCTCTTCCTAATGCACCCCAGGACACTACTGACCTCTTGGCCCCCAGGGCACACTGCCGGCTCAGGTACGGCTTGTTGTCCACAGGATCCCCAGGTCCTTCTCCACAGAGCTGCTTTCCAACAGCTCAGCCTCCAGCCTGTGCTGGTGCTTGGGGTTATGCTTCCCCACGTGCAGGGTCCTGCATTTGCCTTTGTTGAATTTCAGATGGTTCCTCTCTGGCCATCACTCCAATCTGTCAAAATCTTCTTGAAGGGGCTGCACAGCACTGTGGCATGTCAGCCACTCCTCCCAGCTTTGTGTCATCAGTAAACTTGTAATCCTGTTTTATGTTTTATTCTTTTTAAAATTTACATCAGCTGAAAGAAATTTCAGGATAAATTAGAATAGAGAGGCTACTGAGAATTTTTTTTTTGTACTGAAATATGTATTTGTCCACTGGTGTTACTGTTAGTATGGTACATAATTTAACTGCATTCATATCATGATAAAGAAAACAAGCTAATGTTCTAACATAGCAATCACTTTTAAGAAAATATGTTTCAGAGAAACAGACCTCACTGTAAACCTTGTAAGAATCAAATAATTCTTTTTCTACTACCCTGCCCTGAAAAAGATGACATTATATGGCAATACAATGCACTTACCAAAATAACACAACAGCCATGCTGGGACAGACTAAAAATCTGATCAACTCAAATTTTTGCTAACAGACAAATGATGGCTGCTTTTGCAAAATAAATATGAAAACAGCATAAACAAATGACAATTCCAGTGCACAGTCCTCATTTTCAACAATTTAAAGCTTAGGGACTTCCTGAGTCCAAGCTTGCATGTTTGTTGCTGTGTATGTTTATATGAAAAGATGTTGATGGAATTTTTTTCTCCCATGAAGTAGCTCTTTTAGGGGTGGAATCAAGTACTATCACTGTTCCAGCCTGTGCATAATATAATAATGTCATGTTTCCAAATTTACACAGACAGTAAAGTGATCCTGAAATGAGAATACTTAGTAAAGAATAGGAGGAAAATTTGTAAGTATTTTCTGCATACAGTAAGTAATTTCAAAAGAAAATACCTTAGAGAAATAACACCAGAAAAGGTTTGGGGATTGTAGTTGTAATTTTTTTATCCCCAAGTTTTTGTTTGGTGAATTTATAATTGTACAACTGATTAGACAGAATGTAATATATCACTTTATGCTACTTACTTAACATAACATAATTCCTCTCATTGTCTTTATTAACGCAATGCACTGTGACAGGAGGAAAAAATTGATTTATTTTAAAGTTATTTTTGAAATTATTACAGTGGTATTAGTAATTTTCCCCCTCAATACAAGAATGTACTGAGCATAAAAACTGAAAAAGATGTATCCATGAGATTTTAGATGTTAGATTTTAAAACAAATATGCATATATATAACACAGAAGAAGAAGGAAAGAGATCCTTGTATACAATGGCAAAGAGTCATGGAAACTAAGGAGGTGTTGGGCCCGCCCCATCTTGATGACAATAAGATAATACCCATTGCTCCACCCTCTAGCCACACAGTTACACAGAGAAAGGTACCGAAATAATGTTATTAAGATTACAGAGGCAAATACTCAGATGTAAAGATTTTTAAAATACTATGGTGAGTTACTTGCACATCTTGTTTTTCTGAAATAATAGAAAAAAAAAAAATCTCTGGAGATGAATCCTGTTTATCACAGGATCACAGAACACTTTAGTTTGAAAGGGACTACTGGAAATCATCAGTCCAACCCCCTGCCAAGGCAGGGTTGCCTGGAGCAGGTGGCGCAGGAACGTATCCAGGTACAGTTTGAATGTCCCCAGAGGGGGGAGTCCACAATCTCCTTGGGTAGCCTGTTCAGTGCTCTGTCCCTGTAAAGTTCTTTCTTGTGTTGAGGGGGAACTTCTTGTGTGTTAGTGTATGGCCACTGCTTGTCATCCTGTCACTGGGCACCACTGGAAAGAGTCTGGCACCGTCCTCTTAGCACCCACCTTTGAGATATTTATATGCATTAATGAGATCACAAAGTGATAACTGTGCAAGGACCTATACTGTAGCAATAGGAAAGATTTCTCCATGATTAGGGCAACTGAAATGTTCTTGCTAAACTTTTACCAGGTAGATAGTAATTACTGAGTCTCCCTTTCAAGAGGTTTGACTTGAAAATCAGATTCAAAGTGCTCAGCTCTCACAAGTGTGACAAAGTCAAAGGTAACCCTGCTCTGTGAAGAGCTCTGATGGGTCAGGTCAAATTTTGTATCTGAGATTGCTTGCTTGGAGAAGATCTTCAAGTTTCCCCGTGTGCAATAGCAAAGCTGGTTAGTTGAGGTCCCTGAGCTACCTTCTTTCTTACTATCTGAAACTTCTTCCATAACACATTTTACTACCTACTCAGTTAAGCTGATTCAACTCTGCATGTACATTCACGCTGTGAGCCAGGCTAATGAAATAATCAGTATTAAAAATAATAACCCCCTTTTGCAGATATTAAGCAATTCCTGTTTGTTTCTCGCTTTGCCACGGGCCAGCTTACAGCACCAGCTTCACAAGCAGCTGAGGGTGCAGGGCTATGAATGACTGATTACACGGTGAAAGGAGGCAAACTGGTGCAATATTTTAGCCACTAGAGAAACCCACAGAGCATGGTGACACCTCAAGCCTAGCTGTGGCAGGGCTGGTATCAACACTGATGCCAATTAGCCCTAGTGGGCTCCAAGCAGTCAGATGTGGAGCCAGGTGCAGCTTGAGGTTAAATCCTCTCATCCTGTCATTAGCTGACTGGGAAAAGAGGCCAACCCCATGCCTGGCCACAACCTCCTTTCAGGTAGTTGCAGAGAGTAATAAAGTCTCCCCTCATCCTCCTTTTTCGGGGCTAAACAACCCCAGCTCCCTCAGCCACTCCTCATATGACTTGCTCTCCAGATCCTTCACCAGCTTCACTGCCTTTCTCTGGACATACTCCAGCACCTCAATGTATTTCCTGAACTGAGGGGCCCAGAACTGGACGGAGAACACAAGGTGTGGCCTCACCAGTGCCAAGCACAGAGAAAAAAATCACTTCCCTGGTTCTGCTGGCAACACTATTTCTGATACAAGTGAGGATGCCACTGGGCTCACTCATATGCCAACCATCCCAGATCATTTTTTTCTGGGCAGCTTTCTAGCCACTCCTCCCCCAGCCTGTACTGCTGCATGGGGTTGTTGTTACCCACGGGCAAGACTCAACACTCAACCTTGCTGAACCTCATACTGCTGGTCTCAGTCACATTGTCTTGGAATTAGTTATTTGACAACAGTTTCTGCTATAAAATAGGCAGTTATCACTTCTCTTTCTAGTAATTATTTTCAGTACTGCATCTATACCTATGATTTCTATAGGCATAATAATAATTTAAACAGCTGTTTTGCATGATTTTAAAAGGTATGAGAAAGCTTTCCAGGAGATATGTTATTCTTTAAGTATCCTTTCAACCAACCAGTATAAAACACATAACCAGTTGCAGCAAGGGACATTTAATCAGATATTAATAAAATTTTGTTTATCATCATGTGTATCCATGGCCAACATCATATGACTCCATTGTTCAATTACCTGTCTGTTACCTGATGTCTGTTTTAAATCTGCTTTAGTTAATTTACAATTTTGCTTTGAAAAAAGATACAAGTGACTGAATGTGAAAATGGGATCAAATGGTACTGTTGCCTGGAATAATGTACTATTGTATTAAGTACTTCAGAGAGGTCCAATGATTTATTCTGGTCCCATGTACATTCACCCTACCATCATGGGCAGAAAAAGTCATTATTATATGATGAGTCATTATAGCTCTGTGATCACAGAGAACATTTTCTACACATATTCAATATCCTTCCAAATTATATATTTCACAGAAGTAGGTCAAATTGAGCAGTGATTGAAGACTAACATTTCTGCAAGTATCCAGCTATCCAGATTTTATCAAGATAATACTGTGAAAAAGTGCTCTGCATATTAAGAATGGCTTATCTTTTTGTAATAGAGATCTAAAACTGCTGTGGGTAATTCAAAGGTCTTTTTCTTTTATGACCTCTTTTTAAGTTCCTGTTCTTGCTCTCTTCAGGTGTTATTAACTCATGTTGAACAAGATCAAGGTAAGTTCTGAGTCACTGACGATGTTCACCAGTTCTACATTATAGTGAGAGGAAAACATCAAGGGAACTGAACATGGAAATTCCTAATCACTTGGAATTTTCTGCACATCACAGAAATGCACTGGCACTATGGAGCTGGGGAGTATCAAAGGGTCTACTAGTGCATGTCTTTGGATATCAGATTGGCATCTATTCTTTATTCCTTAGTTCTTGGAAGGGACTTTTACTTTTCAGCTTTTGTTCCTGGTGAACAAGATCACGGGGGATCATGTATTGTAGATTTGCATCTACCTTTTATATTGCCCTTTACGTCGTTTGTTGTCCATTTTATTCACCACCCACACATCCTTCTAGAGATAAACCAGTCAATAATTACCACAATGCTCATGCCAGTAGGAGTCTGTAGAGTACATTCAACAACAGATTGTGACTGGGTGCCCTTGTCTTGGGAAGATGATGATCCTGGCTTCAAACAGAGGTCGCTGACCAGCAGTGACATCTCGTGCCAAAAAGGGAATTTGGTGTCCGAAGAAGATATAACTCTGGTCACCATTAATTGACTCAGAAGCAGCAGAAAAAATCCGGGGAGCTTTCTATAATAATGGTAATAATGTAATACAAAGAGAAAGAGAGGGTTTAAAAAAGTACAGGAGAACAATCATAAGGTACCAATTTGGCATGGCAGCTCAGCAAAATAAGTCAAAATTACAGGACATTACGCACTGAACCGTTACCAGATTTTTTGGTAGACATGTTAGAGGTGGTCAAAAAGAGAATTACCATCCTGTAGGAAAATCTGACATTTTGGAATCTGCTCTTATTATGATTAAAATGAAAAAAACAAATGTCAGCATGTTCTATGATACAGTTCTAGGGAAGTATTTCTTTGGAAATGTCAGAATTTCAGCACAAGTTTCTTGTTAACAATGTGAAGTCATTAAACTATGAAAAATTTTATGAATATGTGTAGAGAGATCCGCTATTATTTACAACACATGAAGTAGCAAGACATTATTCAGAGCAAACTAAAATGATTCATAGCATAAATGAAAGATGATGAAATCATAAAGAAATAGTCTTATGGTGGAGTGACAAGTTTTCTTGTGACAATACTTCAACTCGTTTCAGTAATTATGTAGGAATAATATTATGTTTAATGATATTGTCATATCATTTTCATCATTAAAATTTGTAAGTCTATTTTGTACAATCAAGGTCACAAGCACAGTGATTGCCTGATGTCATTTATTAACTGTTAACTCTGAGTCATTCAGATAGTTTCATAGTCAGTGTTTCATAAGGCACCCAGATATTTTTTGCCTTAAAAAAGCCCCATTTGTCTACTGGCAGGTGACTTCTTGGGAAGAAAAGTAAGTTTTGATTCCAGTAAAATAAACCTAGAACTTAAATGAAATTACTGTCAAATTAATTACAATCTCATTTAAAATGTTATTGAATGCTTGTCTGTGTATGGCCTTGCATTTATATTTTCAGAGGTGCTTACAGAGATTTAGCTGTATAACTCCAATAACTGCTGAAAATTTATTTCTTAATGTGTTATTTTTTAGACTTCAGTAAATAACAGCCTTGAGGTTTATGGCCTAAATATACTATTTTTTTCATTAGCTGTGCATCCAGTTTTTTTTACTGCTGGGAATTAATTTACAAAAGTAACACTTCACAGATGATCCTTCTAATGCCCTCTAGCATGCTTAGATGTTAGAGGAGTCTTTTAATGTGGATTGCATTGCTTCAGAGGGCTTTAAAAAGCACTTTTTAAATTTAGTGCTTTATTGATGAAATACAAGGGACAGAAGTCTCACTTTCCTAAAAGCTTAAGCAGAACAGTTTGTTAAGGTGTCCTCACCAGTGCTTATCCCTGTTCTGATAAAGTGTTGAAGATGCATCAAATTCCAGAGGAATTGGTTTAGAGCAGTGTATGTGTGTGTGAGCACTAGAGTGGGATATCATTTACTCAAATGCTGGGTGCTGGGCATTGCCCTTGCCAGGACTGTGCATAGCCAACATTCTACAAGCAAGTCTTCATTCATTCTGTGAAACCTGCATGTGAGGTCTCGGGCACAGTCTTTGGATATTATGGCCTCATTTGGACAGTCTGCATTTTGTTTCAAAACAAAAATAAAATCATACTCAAATTCTCTGTTAAATTACATCTTGAAATTAATGAAACTGTCAACACATCAGCCTCCATAGTACTTGGGGTTTTTTTAATAAAATACATTTATTTTACTCTATTCCTCTTGCTTTAACTATGGCACAGAATTGAATGCTGTTTGTTAGTTCACTCTTGTGATCTCACCAATTTAGTTTCCTGTATAAGGCACCAAAAGAGATGCTTATCCCATCAGAGCCATTTGTACCAACCTGTCTTGAGATGCATGTGCACACAGGCACACCATGAAAATTTCCCGTTATGTTCCAATTGCAATTTCAGAATTTTTTTCTGAACCATAAAGACCACGTGTAAATCAATTTTTAAAATACTTCTGAACACTCATCTTTTTATGAGCATCCAAGATGTAGACAAATGTCTGTTGTACCAGCTCTGCTTCCTTTGCACCTCTCTCACTTGCTTTTGTCTTGCAGTGCCTGTTAGTACTGCTAAAGAGGTGCTGCTGTAAATCGGTCACAGACCCCCCTCCACCTGTGCATGCCAAATGATGGGGAGAAGCAGCCAGGCCATGCCTGCATCTCCTTGTAGCCTTATCTCTTTCCCACCTCTGCTCTGACCTCTTGGCCAGCTCCCTGCACTTCAGTGCTGTCAGCCTCATCTATATGTGTGTTTTGCAGCAGCTTGGTACAACCCTTGTGTTTCCCCTGGTTCCAACACATACTTCCTTCAGGAGCACAGCACACACATTTATATCCAGAATATTGCTCCCTGTGGTTTCCTGTCTCGCATAAGTACCCATGTACCTTGGTACTGTCATATTTCATTTGATGCAGTAAGTTCTCTTGAAAACATATTTCCATCAATTTATTTTGGTCAGTTTTCTGTCACATTTTTACAGATTTTCCCAGTCAAGGCTTACCTGAGTAAATCCTGTCCCTGTCCTACTACTAGTCCTTGCTGCTTTATGATAAATTAACACCAGAAGGCTAAGTTAATCTTTCAAGTCAGTGTCTCCATTTTCCTTAAGTTCTACCCAGTACAGCTTGGAAAACAAAATTTGCTTATGCTACTACACAATTTAAAAATCCAGCATTTAGTAAACCCAAATATTAATTTGACTATTATACCAGACATCAACATCTTAAGTAATTAACCTGAATTTAAAACATATTATTTTTTCAGACAACATAATTATTTGCAGGTTATTACATAGCACAGATGATTTGTCTCTGTCAAATACATTTTTTGGCCTGTTTTAACCAGTCTCAATAGATTTGATTGCTACCATGCAGAGAAGTAGAACAAAGTAGAGAAGTGAATGAATTTTCATTTTATCCTAATCTCAAAAATTCTTCAAGCATATATACTCAAAGTACAGATAAATTAAAATGTAATTTGCTCTTTTCTTCCACTTCAGTAATTTCTTCCACTTCAGCCTCTATTATTCATATAATGGGGAGCCCTAGGTCACTGTATACAGGCAGCTGATATTTAGCAACTCATCTTGGTGGAGCTTAATTGATTGTCTTGTAAAAATTCTATGTTTCCTAAACAAAGAACAAAATACATTCCTACTAGCAGATCTCTTTTTCCTGTAAAATATCTATGAGTGAGCAATTCAACAAAAAATACAATGAACACAAGTATTGTTCCTCAATTAATTTTCTTCAGACATGATTCAATTTTTATTATCAATCAATATTTATGGAAATGGATGTTATGGACTTCAGGGATAAATGCATAAAATCTTGTTTCTTTATTCAGATTTTAGTTGTCAGGATTCTTGGTGCAGAGTTTTGGTATTCTTTTGTAATGTGATCACTTGAAAATTCCAGTCTAAATCTGGTATGACAATACAAACCCCAAAATTTTATATGAAACATCGGGGTGGTTTAATTGCTAAAAGTCAGCATAAAAATCTTTAAACGTTCATCTATACTGACATCATCTTCTGGAATGTGTCTGGATAGTGGTTCTATAAGGTAGGATTTTGGGATGTGCATTATTAAGGGCATTATTAATTTTTCCACTGTTGCTTTTTCATCCAGTCCAAAATATTAGTGATTTCTCCAACTTTATTTTAGGAATGTGTAAGCATTATAGCTAAATTGCCTTATTTTATTTCTATCAAAAAACATTTCTTGCTAGCTCTTTTATCAAGAAGTGTAGGTCAGCATCTTCACCCTGTATTTCATCTTCACCCTGTATTTCATCTCTGGCTAAAAGCATTCTCTCATTCCATATAAAGGATTTTCTTAAGACCTCTAGCCTGAGTGACAGATCTAAGAGACAGCCTGTCCTCTTCATTCACACAGATAAAACTTTCACTACGTTGCATCCCAACAGCTGAAAGGATTTTTTTTTAATTTCAGATTAGAGAGGACATTCCTCCTAAATAATAACCATAGAGATGCTGCTACAAAGATTTTGTTTCCACACCATCAAATTTTAGCCCTCTCATCCTCTCCTCTCCCTCTGCCTGCCCCTTCTGTACTGTGTTAAATATAGTTCCCTTCTCTGTATCCAGTTTGTATCCAGTCTTGCCAGTAATTATTCTTTGACAGGACCACAATTATATTTTCTGTCACCTTGGAAAGATTCTCTTTCCATCTGAAAAAAAAATTCTTTCCCCTTGGAAAAAATTTCAACCAAATACCTGCATGCTTAACAGTCCTCTTTGCCACTTGAGAGGAGCTGCTTGTGCACAATTTTGTTGGTCTTTATCATTTTTAAGTAAACTCCATTTTATTAAATCTCCTAGGGGAAAAATAATGAAAAAATCAAGCAACAGATATAGTGACAGTACTACTTGTCATATTGATGTGCAGCATCTTTTTCCAGTGCTTGTATCTATGTGATGTTTCATCCCTTGTGTTTAGAATATTGATTGTCTGCAGAAGAGACATTTTGTTATTGTTGTTATTACTTTCTAATACAGTGGCTTACTAGTCCATGAGCAGGACTGATGCTAATATAGATAATGACAGTAACAACATCAGCAACTTACTCTGGGAAATGATCATGCACAGAATGCTGTAATGACTGGGGAATTGCAAAAAAAAATGAACTTCTTGCTCTCTTTTCCTTTACAGTGAACTCTGACATCTCTTCAGTTTCAAACATATGCATCACTAAATTAGTTCAGATTCTGGTCCTGTGCAAGGTTTTATGTGCTATCCAGAGTCACTTTATGAA
This sequence comes from Illadopsis cleaveri, assembly GCA_013399915.1. Lineage (NCBI taxonomy): Eukaryota > Metazoa > Chordata > Aves > Passeriformes > Timaliidae > Illadopsis > Illadopsis cleaveri. Next base: position 224,159 of record VXBB01017653.1, on the reverse strand, counting down.
AAAAATTTCATTTGAATTTTTGGCACCTACATAAATGCAATGAAACCAGTATGAGTTATGTATAGTCTTCAGGCACTCTTTTCTGAGTCACACTGATCTTGTATCCAGACACTGCAACCAGCCCCTGTGCTGTGACAGAATGATGACCTGGAGAGACCCTTACACTAGAAAGCAGACTAGAGCAGAGAATACACAGCTCCACCAGGTCAGTAGGCTTCTTTATGATGTGTTATACCTTCCACTTATTTCTTTGGCAATGCTGCATCTGACTGTCAACAAAGTAATAAGAATGAGGAAATTCTGTAGTTTTAGGTTACTTTCTGGAATTGTTAAATCCAGGATGGGAAGGAGGCACTAGATTAATAAGGCAGATTAAAAACATACAAATTTAAGGAAAAAGTGGTAAGTTAAACACTTAAATGTGGTAAAGTGCTTTAGACAGAGAAAGTTTAGATATATGGGTGTCAATTGACTTCTAGAAATTTTAAAAAAACCTTTTAGCACCTGTAAGTACTTAGAGAATGCTGTTACATGCCTCAAAACATGACTAGAGAAGGAAGTTCCTATAAAACAAGCTATCACAATAGGAACAAGCAGAGATAACAAACCAGAAATCCCAGACCTAATGAAGGTGATGATTTGGAATTATCACAACAGACAAAATTCTGCTGTGCAGACTGTGGGAATTTAAGATAACAACTGGACAAAAAAAATAGCACAATGGCAAAACTGTGTGAAAGGATACACATGCCAGTCCAGCTGTGGAAACAGCATCTATTCCCCATGGATACCCCTGACCTCGACTTTATAAAAGTAGTTCCTCCAGAAGGCTGACTCTGGGACACCCACCACTGAAAACCAGGGTGAAGAAAGACCAGTGGGGTGCCTCAGGGGCCCATGTGGTGGTAACATCTTTTGCTTAATCTCTCGCTCTCACTCTCTCTTTCCTCCCTCCATCCCCAGCCCCCTCAGCCTTTGCTGTTTCTTTCTGTCGCTCTACCTCCCATTTGCTGTTAAATAAAATCCCTGCTATTGACTTTGGCATATGGTCTTGTTTGCACATTAATTTGGGCAGACGCATCTCTTATAATCAGATCTTACCACTTAAAACTCCTCTTGAATACATGCAAAATTCAAAATTTTAAAATGCTATATTTAACCAGGAACACCACCTTCAAGGAGGCTTTTTAATTTTAAACCTATTTTGAAGAATATGAGCAATGTGGTAAACAGACTCTTTAAGAAAAAGGCTTTGCGTTCAGTGAGATTTGTAACATCTATTTTTCTCTATCTCCAACAGAATATATTTCTATTCCTTCTTTCAGTATAATGAGGATAGTGAAACTTAAATCAGAACATGGGTAGACTCCAAATGCCATTTTCTTGCAGTGTCCTAGGTCCCCATTTTTCAGTCTACAATTTCTTAGGAAGAAATTTCAATTCAATTCCCCTTTACTCCTCTATAAGGTTCCCTATATTAAGCCAAGCTATAAAAAGTTCCAGTATCTACAGTATGTTTTAAGTAAAATTTAGTAATCTACACCCAAAAGAACAATCTGTAAGAATACTGTTTAACTTAAGAACAATTTAAATGTTCAGTAGCCCGTATGGGATTAATGACCTAGATACCTAAATATCTACAGAGTTCATGAGAATTTCCTCTCACATATCTTGAACCTACAGTGTCAGCATTTATGTCTGAGCTGGTCATTCAAAGCTCATTATAATGAATGACCACAAATGCATAAGGTACATTTCAGTTCTATTTTAGCCATTAATATTAGGATGAGATTATACCATAGAAGCACCCACTCACTGACCATGAGAAGTCTACTTAGTATGCATATATATTTATGCAGATGACTCAGCCTCCAACGCCTACAGTCTACATTTTTATTTGAAAACTTAATGTGTGTGCTTAGGTTCACCTTCATGGAGTGGTTCAGCAGCTTTTGAGTACCTCACTTGTATTATTTCTGATTCAACATTAGACCTAAATCTTCTGATTAATCTACTAGGAACAGTCTGAAACCAGCTATGCTTGTGTGACAACAAAGACCACATTGCTGAGGACAGAAATCTGTGTGGGGTTATTCAAATTCCAAGACACAAATGAGGTACATGGGAAGCGAAAACTTCTTTAGTCTCTGAAGTTTTGTCAAATATAAGAAAACAATTTCCTGCTAGATCAATGATTGCTTTTTCAGCATGAGGATGGCTGCAAGCACCCTCTGGACTACTGCATTTGTTCTGGATAATCACATATTTCATGCTGACTTGTGACTTCCATACCCAGATCCTGGCATGAAGAAACAGTGACACACAACATCTGTTGTGAAATTTATTGCTTAAATCTCAGTTCTCAATGTTTAGGGAAGAGAGGATTCACCTAAAGCAAACAAACCCACTCATGTTCAGGAATACAGAACAGATTAAATTCTTTGAGAGGGGAGAGAGACCCTCACATGCAACTAACATAAGGCAGTACACTTTTTATACCTATTAAAAAAAGAAAATCTGTGGTGCCATGTGCCCATATGCCTATAAATATATATGGCATCTGTGTAGAGTTATCTTTATTTTGAAAGCATTTATGAGACAGAATGGTTCTTATTCCAGTGGGCCCACCTTCTCCCTATGGAGTTCTAAAGGTGTAGTACTTGTCTGGCATAGTGTTTTGAAATTACAGAAGCTCTAATAACAAATCTATACTTCTGAGACACCAGAAAGTGGATACAAAACCAAACATGAAGGGATACATTTCCTTTATAAAACTGAAATTGCCTTGTGTGAAAATTACAAAATTTTAATGCATTTTAAATTTTTTTTTTCGTATCTCAGCAGTGAAGAGATAATAGGACAGGTACTACAACTATAAAGGAACATACATGTAGTATTTGCTTTCACACTTTCTGAGGCAGCTTTTGCCTGAGGGTGGCTCTCAATTATTCTAGTTGTGTCAGCTCCAAGGTAAGCTAAGGCTAAGAGATAGAAGTAGCAGGGGAAACAAATACCACATCTTTCTATGCCCAGCAATGGTAGCATTGTAATACTGGCAATATTGTTGAATCTAAAACTTGTTCGACACTGTGAAATGACCATAGAGTAGATAGATGAATTTCCCTTTATCATCATATTTCATCAGCACAAAGCATTATCAATAGTTCATTCTGTCTAGGAAACTACTCCATCATATCCCCTTACTTGCTTGAATTTATTTTTATGTTTAGAGGAATGGAACATAACCTGTCTGTACTTACTTTTCCAAAAAACTGAGTCAAACATTTGGAGATGTATAGGGTATGCTGTTCACAGAAATAATAGGCTATAACTCATCTGTTCTCTTAGGATCTGATCATTCCCTAGTGAATTAATGTTATTTTAGAGGCAAGAATCTCAAATACATTCAGTACTTCTCTGGAAAACTACTATTCTAAGAGTGATATTTGTGCAATTGAAATAAAAATTCCAGCGGGAAATGAAGCCTGTTCATTACTCATCCAAAACATCAGATTGCAGTTAACCTATAGGGGAAAAGAACCCTGGAAAAGAAGAACTCTTGAATCCAAAGAAATGAATGCAGAAGAGGAACAAAGGCTGACCGACCAAGTCATCAGACTGTTTGGACTGTTTGTGCTTCACTGTGTTGCTACTCCAGTAGATGTTGGAGTAGCAAAAGTTCCACACAAGAACCAGCACCTGACACTTTGAGACTGCTTTCAGCTGCCTCTGGTAGGATTCATCCATTTTCTCCTTCTGAGCAGGTAGCCTGTAGCAAACACCCACAGCAGTGTCACCCTTTCTGGTCTGTCCTTTTATCCTAACCCATAGGCTACCTATAAATTAATCTCATTAATCACTAAAGAAATACTCTTCAGCAAGGTGATTTTCTAAGTCATTCATTTAAGTGAAAGTACTGAAAACTTTAAATAGAAAGAGTGTCAAGGCACAATCATGGTTTGTCTGTGAATCTCACTAAAAAGTAGTCTATCAAAAGTATTTGTCTGCCTTCTGAGATGAAGCTAATTGGATTTCTTTTATTTTTCTCCTGATATTCCATAGAATGTTTATTAATTTTGTCACTTCTGAACAGTATGCATTAAAGAATTTGTTGTACTCTGGTTTTGTCAGAGGAAATGTTGGTGCTCACTCTCTGATACTTGCCCTTTGTTTTCACAGTCAGAACAGCTATTTTCTGACTGGATTTGTTTCTGTTTGGTTTAAATCACTCAGCACTTGCATATATATGGTCTCTGACATGCAGGAGGGCTGAGTGGTCCCTGTCATTAGTTTCCATCTGAAAGAAACAAATTAACTAGAGCAATGAATTCTATAATAGGCTCCCTGACAATTCTAATCCCATTTCAGCACCTCATAGCCTGCATTTTACTCACAAGGTCCTATTTGAATTTGCTAGTGAACATTCATACATTCAAGTATAATTTGTTGTCTAGGACACATAATTTCTTTAAGATCCTACTGAGATCAGTTTCTATTCCAGTAGACCTCAGTGTATATAACCTCTATATAAGAAGCTTGCCTAAAGAATGACATTGTGCTTATGACCACAGGAAACAAATATTGCAAGTTGTTTTCTGAACTGAATAGCTATGTTACCGTCCTTTTTGACTACAAAATCTTGACCTTTAATATTTAAGAATAACTCCTATTTTCTATGGATCTGTTCAATATATGCAAAGGTTTAGCCATAGAGTCAACCTGTCCTTCAACATTTTCAAAAATCCTTGGCAACAACAACAGGCAGGAAACATTCAAAAAACTTTATTCTGTAAAAAGATTGAAAATAATTCAGACTAAGAAGAGCTGGGTGTTGTACAGTTTCAAGTGTTTGACATCCTAAATTGTACAATAAATGTCGCACTTTAAAGGTACATGTAGTATATATGAATATGAACCTCTTGGATCATTCCATCCAGTAATTTACTACTGCAGGCAATTATATCATGCCATATACTATAGTTACCTATATGCAACATGACATTTCTGCATCCATTAGGGATGCAATATCCAGTGGTTATTTTAGATTTGTCCATTAGGGAGTCATCCTGCAATGGTAAACTGCAGCTCCACTGTCCTCTGAGCAGAGGTCACTCAAAACTTGGCCACTGATACCCTGCAGTAAATAAGGGGCAGCTAACCCCTCTTCCACTGAATTAAAAGCTGCCTCACTTTTTCTTGATTATGCCAGAGAATGAGCCTACATGTGGGCAGACCCCATGAGTGATTGAGTGACTGACCTCTTGGTATTTAGGGTGAGAAAAGCCCAGTTACCTTTCCTGGAAGTAGAACGAGTTAGCTTACCTTCACCACTGGAGGGAAGAAGCTTCCCTTCTCTGATACAGGTAACAGACATTCTTCACGTCTGCAGTCCAAACTCATTTGCCTTGAAAACATGTGCAAGGTGTACATTATTACCAGTGAAGTTTCAATAGAGTCTTTTAAAGGAATTATTATGATCCTCACATGTGTTAGGATATCATCACTAAAGCAACTTCTGAAAAATTAACTCTTTCAGTATTAAAGTGTATGGGTTGTTGTGGTGGTTTCAGGTTCAAAACCAGGTGGAAACACCAGAAAATCACTTCCATGACTGGCTTCTTCCCTCCTCACCAAATATCAATGCAAAATCAGCACAGCTGTTCGCAAGTACCTTGGACTATCTAATGCACTCCTCATTTCTTCTGCTGAGTGATCTAACAGCTAGATACAGAAAGTCAGTGATTTTAATTTTTCTTGATTAATTTTTGCTCGGTTTTATTGGATCAATGACATCTAACTTTTCTCACTCAATATCTTACTCCTTGATCTTGTCTTTGTCAAATGTCAGTAATGCAAAACAGTTTTCCTGCCACCAACAGGAGCTTAGGAATGCAGTACTCATATCTCCCTGCTTTACATTCTCTTTTCATGACAACCAGTTTTCTAATCTTTAATAAGTTTCACGTTTGTTCAGCAATTTCAGTAAACAATCATCAACCCTAATTTAACAATATTTCCACAACATTGCAGATATATTTATTAATTTGTTTTAATCCTAAAAGATCAGGTGTTTTATAAAGAAAGACAGAAGGCTCATTTGGCACTTCTAACCTGGGAATCCAATTGCTCCTAACCCAGTTTCCATTATGCATTGTTTTAATGAATTCCCCTTTCAATACCTGTTTTGTTGTCTGCCATAGTATGACACAAAACTAATGAAGCAATGTTCTTCAAAGACATATCTGGTGACAATACGTTGGTTTTCTGTTTGGATTATTTGTTTATTTTTTCATGAAGACATTATTTCTGCTTTCTTTTTCCTATTTATAAATGATGAGGAAATAAAGTTTTTCTTCTTTGGCTTTGAGAATGTGATACTAAACCTCTCAAAAATGTTCAGGATAATTCTTTAGCTGAAGATGCTCCATTGTTGAAATTTTAACAAAGATTTTATGTCAGGCAAGGGTATCGACCACTAGAAGTAAATAGGTGTTAGCTAAACTCCAAACATTCTAGTCAATATGACTTTTTCTTTCTCAGTCATTCAGTACCCTTCTGTCTTGTGATTTAAAAGATAACTCCAAAACTTATAAGATCTGAATATATATAACAAAAGAATCCAATAAAATTGACTACATTTGTGCTAAAATTCCATTTGTAGTGCACCAAAAAAAGATTGATTGTTGATTGTTACTTTTTTATGTCAATTGTGGTAATAAATATGATTAATACATAACAAGATAATATTAGGTATCATCTAAAAGATTCACTGATAAATGTCCTATTTGACAAGGCAACATGGTGACAACGTTCCATCCAAATACTCTAGGATTGCCTAGATCTTTTAAACTTTGGAGATGCATTTAGATTATCAGGTAATATATGTATGGGTTAACATATTTTAAATTAATACACTGCATTCTTTAAAAGGAGAAAAATAATTGCAAAGAGTTTAGATGCCCTGACTTCTTATTTAACCAGATATTGTTAGGGATCTAACTCCATTCCACACTCGCATGCAGAATTTAAATCAGACTCATGCAAGGTCACTCCATCAGTGCTGAATACCCAGTTGGTTTTAAGGATAAAAGAAAATCACAAGAGGTCAAGCAATCACTCAGTGAAAAGGAAAATTTGGAAGAGCCTGGAAAAAAAGGCTAAAGATGAGAATCTGTGTTTTTACCTTTTTACTGAGTGGATGTATTAAGTATGAACTAAGTGTCTATAACGAAAGCTATGATAATATCATTGATGGACACAGAAGAGGAAATTTTAGAGTGAAAAAATATGTGAAAGAATAGGGTCAGTTTACACTGTGCTACAATTTGAAGAAATTAAGTAACAAGAAACAATTATGTTTCAAGTAACATAAATCATTTATGTATCCCCAAAATAATTTAATGGGGCCACTGCAACAAAATTATCATTACTTTCTTCATATCAACCCCACTGAGTGTCACAGAGATAGTGGGCCCAACCACCCTCTTCATTTAACTTGGCTTACATCAGGTTAGTGCAGAAAAGTGTTCTGGTGCTCACCTGCTGGCACAATCTCTTCAGCCACAAGTGGAGGTTGGTTATTGCCTGTACACAGCTACTTTAGTATTGCTGACATAGAGAATAAAACCAGGAAGGAAGACATGCTGGGAAAGCTTCTGCATGCTTCAGTTGTCCCCAGAAAATGGGGCAATGTTTCAGTATTCATTAGACATGCCTTAAAATATGTGGAACAGCTGCGATCTACCTCAATCCACATTATCAGGATGATGTACAGTCTTTGCTCTGTCTTCCCACATGGCATGTCCGTGTTTTGCTCTGTGCCTCTTGGTGATAACATGTCAGAGAACATCTTTGGGGTAGATTCATATATCAAGCAAAAGGATATTTATGAACTTCTGTTAGGTCACTTCCCTTTATAAATAAATGTCCACAATCTTTTGTAGGCCAACTAGCATATTTTATACAGTTGTCAACAGCATCCCAGAAAAAGCTTTTGTCAGTTAAAGGGAACTAATGTCAGAGTACCCAGTACACATGAATATATACTTCAATTTCTTGAAAGTTGTGTATCAGAAAATATTTTCCAGAAGAAAGAAAACATCATTCTTATGGCAGATAGACAAGAAAGAAGTTAATTTCCTTTCCATCAAAAAATAAAAAGAGAATAAAAATGCATTAAAGTATTTATATCTGGAAAGGCATTCAATATGAAAATTTTTTCCATTTTGGAAAATCTATAGGCATGGAATATATGAAACAGAAAAGAATTACACTGTCTTGAACATTGAATTTAACTTTCCATTAACTTATGATTAAATTATGCTGATGTGAGGGTTATTGTGCCCTTGAGCCAAAGTTTAACAGTCCACTTACAGTCTAGTAATAGAGATTTTAAGAAATGATGATTCTGTCATAGTGCTGGAGTCATAATAGATGCATTTGGATGACTGTTCACATACAAATGTATTCAAATGAAAAGAGCATCATATCAATCATGATCTGCAACACATCATGGATTTTTTCTGGCACTTTATCTATTTAAATTACATCTAAATTATAAATACTGTGAATATCAGCAGTTAAAGTAATATTAGCCTAACAACAAAGGAGATGTATAGCAGAAACATTTTGTTACTTCACTGTGACCTGCAACTTCATTGCATTTTATGATACTATTGCAAGAATTTGCCTCACCATTTTAACTTTGTAGAGATTTCTGCATTATTCTTAAAACTCATTACAATGTGAAAGCACAGACCTTTGTTGAGAAGTATATGCTGCATGCCTTTAATTGTGTACTTACTAACTGCATGGCCTATAAGGCCCTGAAATAAAGTGTCAAATGTTAATAATAATAATTATCACTTTAAAATTTTATTTATTTAACATCATAGACGTGGAGCATTTAATTTACTTCACTTATTTTGATACCTTCCCAGCTTGTATTCTACCCTAGTGATGCTTTCTTAAAGAAATATTTTTGAGGCAAAATGGCAATGACTGTACTTCAGAACTGTATCCAGTAACAGGTTCATGCCTGGAAATGAAATAATCTCTTTCCTGGGACATTTTCTGTCTTTTCCTATTGCCAAAATAAAAGGGGAGGGGAAAGGAGGGGAGAAAGCCCATCAAATCACAGACTTCATTTATAAAACTGTAGATAAGTAAAAATGTTTCATTATCTAAACTTCCTAAATATGAGCATTTCAGTATAAGAAAAACCACAAAGTTTTTAGAGTAGGCCAAGCTGTTCCTTTTATTAAGAAACATGATCCATGCAACTCATCAGGGAGAAAAGGTCCAATTGTATATTCTAGCTGTGATTAATGGCTATCAGGGACTGAAATGGTTCATGCCTTAAACATTGTTATGAAGGAGTTTTGCCCATTATAGCAAAAACTGTATAAAGAAGTTACAACCACCATAGCCCACGTCTCCCTGAAGATGCCTAACTGGAACTTTGGCCTGTGAGTTAAGCTGCCTAGATAAGATAAAGGAGACACTACTGTTCAATCATCTCAGGTCTAGGGAGACACAAACAAGGCTGAGAGAAAGGCCTTTCATCCACAAGAAAGCCAGACCCAGCAGAAAATCATCCCTGGCTGGGTTTGGGCTGGGGTAGGCCACAGCCCACAGAGGCCAGGTTAACACGGACTCCCCCCAGTCGAGGCGGGAGGAGAAGGTTTTGGGTGTGTGGCACAACTTCTGGCCAGAGGCACTGAACATCCATCCTCCCTTGCACAGACTGGCCCAGCTGTGGAACCCCCAGCCCCACAGGCCACATCCATGGGACATTCATGGGAGATGCAGCTGAAGGAATGTCATAATCCATCAAAGATCCCCCTGAGCACTCCCCTGAGGCCTCGCATTACAGGATTGCACATGATGCAAAATGATGCAACAGATCCAGGGTCTGCTGTGCCAAATTCCCCCCTGCAGGGGATGTACCTGGGCATTCTCACCTGGCCTGAACATTGGATTAATTAATTAATCCATTGGATTCTGTGTTTTGGGGGACACCCTCATCACCAAGAAGACCATCTGGAGAGGATCATCAGGCCATCACTGGCATCCACTGAGTGGTGATATTTTCTTTAATCTGTCTCTGTCACTATCTTTCTGTCCCCCCACCTCTTTTTTATTTCTTTGTTTCTCTCTCTCTCTCTCTCATATTTACTATCAAATAAAATCCATATGATTGATTTTGGAATATGGTCTCCTTTGCACCTTAATTTGGGCAGATGCATTTCTAAGAATTTTAATTACAGGATTGTAACAATGGCAAAGACTACAGACAGAAAAACAGGATACATGGGTCTCACTTGCACACTTCCCTGATCTGAGAATAAATAAATGTGTGGGACAGCAGTTGTGGTTCCCAAAGTTCTAAGATTAGTTAAAACAATCATAGGAGCACAAGAACAAAATATCAGCCTGTCTCAATGTTCTCCCTCTGATAGTGAGTAAAAAAAATTCTTGGGGAAGAGTACAAGAAGCATGGCTTGTACAGAGTGATAATTTCTAGAAGAGTGTAATTTAGTACCTCTAACCAGAGGTGGTAGTTGAACCATAATGTTAAATGTTCTCTGGTGAAGTTCAACTTTATGAATTTCTTTTTGAACCCATTTGACCTCCACGAGACTTGTGGCAATAGGATCCAGAGTTTAATAATGGAGACGCAATGAAACAGTTCCCAGTTTACTTTCTCCAAACAATATATGCTTTTATGAACTTCCATTGTCTTTCCCTTCATCTCTCTTTCCATTTTAAAGTGCCATAGACTGCTTTGTCTGTTTTTACACTTCTACTTTTACAGCACCCTGTGGCAATGAATTCTAGAGTTAAATAAATGAGGAAAATAAAGTTCCACATTAGTTACAATGGTACAAACTATTATGTTATCTTCCTTTAGTCTTTCTAATCTAAAGAAGTCTGGTCTGTTTTATAAGTAGTCTTCACTTTTTAATAGGTGGTTGCTTCAAACCTTTAATAACCTTTGTTATACTTCCCTGTGCCTGAGTTCTTTGTTTCTTTTTTGGTAAAAGAAGATCAGAACTTGCAGAAATTTTAAAGACACATCATGGATTCTTGGTGGCATAATGATTGTTCCATTTATTTCTCATTTCTTTTGAAATTATTCTAAACAGTATGTTTGCTTTTCTGGCCATTGTGAAGCACTTGATAAGCTTTTCAGAAAACATGTAAGGTCTTGTTTATTCTGATTTGTTTTAAGCAGTGTAAAGTCTATCATTATGGATATATTTTTCTCCATGTGGATTGCTTCTCACTTGCCTACACTGAGTTTCATTTGTCATTTTTTCACCTAATCATTTAATTTTGTGAAACTGTTCTGTCTGTCTAGGCAAGGAGTTGGAGTTTCTACTATAAGAATATTGTTTCAGAGGCTGCTAACAGGAGTATATCATGCAGACCTGTTCTCACATGAGAGAAATTAGTTATTGTCTTTTCTGACCTGTATTCAAGAACCAATGAAAGGTACATATATTTCCCTACATTATGTCTTTAGATGTATCTTTATAGGCAGACTAACATAAAATTAGGATTTATTTAAAATATACAGTTTTAATTCTAATTATACTTTATAATGAAATGTACACAATGAGTTAAGAAAGCTGGAGTGAGGAGGAATGATTTACTTCTTGATAAGTCAAAAGTTGTTTATATCTAGCAAAGTAGGCAAAATAACATTTGATTTAACAAAGACACATTAACATTCCCAGGGATTTTGGATTTTAAATCCCTGCTTTGGTTTAAGGGACATGACAAACTGTCCATCTCTTGCAGAAGAAAGACATAAAAAGTTTTGAGGTAAGAGATTATATGTCTGGAACCTTGGAGGATTTCAAAGGAGAGATTGGCTATAAAAGCTAACATGCATCACCAAGACAGGGTGCTCTCTAGTAATGCAACATGAACAGCATGATAAGCAAAAATAGAAAACCCCTCACAATAACCTCGTCTGGAAAACTTATCACAAATCACCTAAAGATGAGATAAAGGAAGAAAAATATTATTCTTTCTCATCTTAAGAAGGTTAAGCAGAGTTTTACTTTCACCACCCACACCCTTTTAAACATCTGCAGCTGTTTTGCCTCTTTTGCATGTTCTAAGAAAAATAATCTATTCTGCATTTTACTTACTATGGGGTTAGATAGATGGTACAGGAAACACAACTGATACATTTTAACAATAAGACATTCCTCACACAAAAGTGGAATAAATACTGTTTCCCAAGATGCCCATGACAGAACTCAGATTCCCAGGATAATCTTCTGAGTATACAAAGCATAAAAGGGTGTACCCATATTCATCTACTTAAAACAGTTAGAGGAGTCACACCTGGAATGGGGTGAGATTGGATTGCATGGAATGTGGGGAGGGAAGAGTGATAAGGAGGATGATTAGTATTTCCTGTAACTGTTGGCAATTGGGTTGGTTTCCCATACTGGGGCTCTGACTGGACCCTGCAAATGTCTTGTAAGTTTTCTTCAGCTACTTTTATTAACTGGATATGAGAATTTTCACTTTATTATTCTTCATCCTTATGATTTAATGAGGTATGGGACAGCAGAAAACTAAGCACAAAATCACGGGTGTAACTTTTGTACCAGTAGGAAATCCATTCACCAATCCCCACCTTATGGTTCGTACTCTTCAGTCATTTCCTAATCCTTACAAGAGGACCTCTCTTCCCTCTGATACTTTTTGAGGGTTTTTAAACCCAGGTATCTCTCATGAATCAGTTGCTCAGTGATCCCTCCTCTACACCTGAGCAATGCATCATACTTGCAAATCACCTGTTTCGTAGTGTGGAGTATTTTTCCCATGCAATTATTTATCCTGTTCTTTATTGCATGTTTTAACAAGCAGTCTGATATTGAAAATTGGTCTCCAAACACTTTTTAAGTTTTAAATCCTATTTTCTTGAGCCAGCTGTGCTATAAGCAGTAAATTATGCCTCAATTTGAAATTGAAAGGAACATATCATCCTTCTGAGCAAAATAGGGTTTAGGTTACGTTCATGTGTCATTTTACAGCACAATCCACTTGGAGCCATCACAATACTCTATCCCACATGAATTTTTGCTCTCAGACCTCATACAATTTTCTGGAAATCCAAAATTATCAGAATAAATTATTTCTATCTGATCTGCCTCTAATCTGAAAATTCAAGGTTCAATTCCTATGCAAGTGATATGGGTTTTTTGTTATGTGAAATAGCTAAAATAGAACAAATAAGAATGAATATAGAAATGAGGTAGGACTTATTCCTCTAATGTCAGTAGGTAAAGATACAATGGATCCCAGCTAGGAATGCATTTTAAGGCAAGAAACAGAAGTTATCAGGAAAAAAATTTCTTGGCTGTGGTGGGTATCTGACAAATAGCAGCGCAAACTCAGTTTGTGGTATCCATTTCTCTGCATCAATTATACTGGTAGCCTGAGGAAATTACCTGCCTCTAGCTTTTAGATATCTGAATTTAGGTGAGATGAAGCATGTCTTTATTGACTGCTACACAAAGACCCTGTAGTTAAATGAAGCAAACAGATGAAAGTGGGTCAATGGGGAGAAAGAAGAAAACAAGAGCCTCTAATTCTTTCTAAGGTAATTTTAAAAATAAAAGCAAACAAAACAAAAAATCCTCCCAATGGCTACACTCTTGTCATAGAGACCATGTCACCCGATACACATTCTGCACCCACTGAATACCTGATTTGCTTTGCTTTTACTGGTGTTGTGCTACTACACGTGTGTGCTGCCCTTCCCCTTTTTGCATCAGTAGGTGAACAGCAGCCCTGTTCATGCAGAGATTATGTACTGCATGTATTGTACTGGGTATGTGTCATTAGTAGGGGCCCACTGACTCTGCTTGAGGGTCACAAGCGGGGGAAGTAACAGTGTTTGCCTAAAGCAAAACATCTTCACTGATTTGCTTCTTGGGGTAGAAAGCTATTTATTATTGCATTCTCTGAACAAACTTCTGTTGCAAGAAGGAATGCTTTACAAAGCAATTTCTTCATAAAATAACCTTTCTTTCTCTTCTCATGTAATTGCATACTTCCCCCCTCTAAAGAAAAAAATTGTGAATAAATAGATTCTACTATTATGTAGATTCTACTATTAAATAGCTTCTACTATTATGAAGTGGTTAGCCACTTCATTTTATCCAACGCCGTGTAAATCCCATTCTTCCAGCTGCAAAGCTACCCTTTCCTTTTAATCCTTACACTTTGCCTTTGGTCAGTTACCCCCAGAACCTTGCCCCATCTGTCCTTCCAGGCTCCTTCAATCTCTTACCATTACAGCTTCAAAGAGCAGAATACTGCAGCTGGGGAGGGGATGGGAACACTGTTTTATATGCAATGTTCAGCTGGTATTTAGACAAGGAATTTGCCTGCAGCCAGTAGGAGAATGAGGTAGATTAAATTAGTTTGATGTTGTAAAGAAATGAATGACATTTTTATATTTTAATTAAGTGAGACTAGCAACTAGGAAAGAATAGGAATGCAGGAGCAAGGAGCAGAAAAAAGAAAGGAAATGAAACAGCAGCTTGCAGGAAAAGATGAATAAATAAGATTACTTTTTAGATTCAGTATTGTAAAGCAGGGGATTATAACAAGATGAATATGAAAATGTGAAGGTAACAGGAAACATAAGCAGGAATTTATAATATATTTAAAATGACCTTTTTATCTGGGAATCTGCAACAAAGAATAATCCGTCACTCAAGAAAGCTAATTTTAAAAGGGCATTCTGGGTATTACTGTCATCTAATGCACCTTGTTTAATATCCTGTTTTTTCATCAGAAGTGATGTATCACAGGTGAGATTCCATTTCACTGCACATGCTGAGTAGCCATTCCTTACTCACTGAGTAGTCACACTGGTTTCAAGGAGAAAACCTTGCAGGTAAAATGCCACTCAGTAAAGCTCAGACCTAACTGAATATGTTTGACTTTCCATTCACTCAAGGTCCTAAATATAGTACAGAAAAGTATTCATGACTTATGCCCCCAAACTAGCCAGAACTTTTTTGTACAAAGAGATACTGGTGTACTTTGATATAAAATCATGAAGATTATGGACCAGGTTATCTCCATTCAAATTTAGGCATGTATAGGAGATCACTGAGAAAAAAAATCCCCTATACAACAAGAGCATCTTCATTACTTATGGAAGTAGGGAGGTTTTCAAAAGGATTGATTCAGATCCAGTGTAATTAGACTTACCATTTATTTCAGTGGGATAGTACAAATTCTCAACTATGACAAAGTGCCTATTAAATGCCCACAAAAGTGCATTCTTTCCTTTTAGTACTTTATGGTTCTGTCTTTAATATAAACTTTTCTCAATTCAACATTTTTAAAATCACAAGCTAAATTTTATCCATTGTGTGCATAATATTAATGCCAAAATATTCTAGTTACCCAACTAGTTTTTTATAAGATAATCCACTGAACTTAATTGCTGTTATCAGAATATTATTGTCCCAAAAAATATGAAAGAAAAGGTTTGCCGTACTTTCTCAAAAAGTATGAAGGAAAAGACGTGCCTATCACTCTCACTACCTGAAGAATAAGCTTAGATGACTAATTTAAATTTATCACCTAACCTGGTGAAGTTTATGTGTGTGTTGAGTCTTGTATTACGGGAGTTTTGAAGCATCCAACTTTGACAGACATACAGAAGAAGAAAACATAAATAGCATTTAATAGTGTCTGACAGATTTCTTAATGCACTTTCCTATGACACAAATGCATCTCACGTAGTGTGGAATATGCTTTTTTGCAAGAGTAGCCAACTTCTACTGCTCATATAATCTCTTTTTTCACTGTCAATGCAAAGACAAATTCATTGATCATGTCTTTGACCAAAGAGGTGCTAGAAGCGACAACCTTGCTTTTTGATCTTGCTTTTGTCATTCCTTTCTCTTTACAAAAATGTACTGTCATTCAGTAATTCCTATTGCAAGTCATACCTCCATATATTTTCTTGTGCTTGGAATCATGAATTTAGAACATTCTTCTTTAGTCAGAATATGTATTAACTTTTACTCCAGTTAAAGTTGAATTATCATCATGTTTTAATGTAAGTCACAAGCTAGACTGTAAATATGGCAAGCTTTTTTTTTAATGTCATTGTATATATTAGGCACAGAAACAGAAAATTATATTTAATTTACAATGCTCAATTATTTCAGGCTAATGGCAGTGATGTTTTTAAGCTAACGTTGTTTATTCCCCCAGGTGGTGTATTTTTATCTTTGTAATTTCCTCATTCATGCATCGTGTCTGTGTGCTTGGCTTGTTCTTATGAGAAGATTTCTGTAGAAATCAGAGTAGTGTGAAGTGCTAATGGCTTTACGATTGACTAGACTTGAAACTAACTTTTGAAATATTATTGGAATCCAAAGCTTTTCTCCCTCTGTAAAGTAGCTTCAGTGGTTTTGCTGGGTCATAAGCATGTGATTATTTGAATATTTCTGAGTCAATTTGTAAAATTTTTGTGCAGAACTGTCCTTTGTGCATATTCACACAAAGAAGAAAATCATAATGCCCATTTGTTATTGAAGGGTTTCTTTCCCCCACTGTTTTCTAATTACAAGTGAAGGCAATTGATTTTGACTAGTAAATGTATTAGTTTGAATAGCAGCAATAACAAAGGTGTTAAAAGAATTCTTCTGTATTCTCAAATGGGGGAAAGGCATAATGTTTTACCACTCCATAGGGAGTTATAACACCTGTTTTAAACGTAAAGTTGAAGCAAGCATTTTAGCAGCTATCTGAACTCTAGAGAACAATAAAGTGCTGGTAAACTTATTTGAATAAGTTCACAACCTAAAGGGAAATAGTGAAAGTGAGAAAAAATTTTAAAACATCACTCCAATTTCTACCATTTCTAAATGCTCACAGATGTTACTTGTGCTTAGGAAGTCAGTTCACCTCTACCCATGCCACCTAATTACTCTCTAAACCCTTTCCTTTTAGAATCAAATGAAAGCAGAAAAATATCTGTAAGCACTTCGACAATTTGAAGTGTAATTTTATGCATTATGTTACAATCCTTTGGGAGAATTCAGTAGTGGAAATACCCTTCTACAATGCATAATCTCACTGTTTTTCTCCTTTTGATCAATGTCTTTCCATTTGTGTTTCCATATAGAAATTGTGTTGCACAGACACACCGAGTTTGTTAAAAGTGGAAAATCTAATTGTTGTAGGCTGATTCCAGTAGGCAACTAAACACCACAGTCTGCCAGCCAACAGATTAGTTGGGGAAATCATGAATCACTCAAGGAATTAACAACTTAAAACTGCTGATACACAGCTGGATTGTTTTCATACTTATAACTTAAATTCCACTGGTCCTATCCCACTTGTGTCATCCAAATTGTATACAAGAAAAAAATAGTTTTCATAGAAGCATAGACTCATGAAGGTTAGAAGGAATTTCTGAGAACTGTTCAGTCCAATCTCCTATCCAGTGCAGTTCCAGTCAGAGAAGGATGCTTAAGGACTTTTGTGGTGTATTGACCCTGGCTGGATGCCAATGCCCACCAAAACTGTCCCCCCATATGTTGGACATGGGAGAGAAAGTAGAATGAAAATCTCATGTGCTGGGATCATGGAGAGGAAGAGATCACATCTGTTACCATCACAGGCAAATCAGACTCGACTTGGGGAAATTAGTTTAATTTAATGCCCATCAAATCAGAGAAGGATAATGATAAATAAAACCAAATCTCAAAAAGCATCTTTCCCCCACCTCTCCCTTCTTCCCACACTCAACTTTACTTCTGAATTCTCTCCCTCCTCCCTCCCAGAGGCACAGGAGTGGGGTCTGCAGTCAGGTTATCACACATCGTGTCTGTTGCTCCTTCCTCCTCAGGGAGAGGGCTCCTCACACTTTTTCCCTTCTCCAGCATGGGGTCAGTCCCACAGCAGAGAGTCTTCCACAAGCTTCTCCAGCCTCAGTCCTTCCCATGGGCTGCAGTTCTTCACATACTACTTGACTGTGGGTCCCTTCCATGGGGTGCAGTTCTTCAGGAGCAGACTGCCTCAGTGTGGGTCCCTTGCAGGGTCATAAATCCTTTCAGAAAATCTGCTCCACCATGTGCTCCTCTCTCCCTGTGGCGAAAGATCCTGTGGCTGCTCTCTTGTCCATACAGCCCAGTATGCAGCTGGCCTCAGGGGCAGCCTGCTGACAAAGGTTGTTTGCTGTCTATCAGCACTCCACAAGGACTTCCTGCTGTTGCTTTCTGTTCCATCAATTCCCACCTGAAAACAGGGTGCAGGACTTGATCTTTGATGAACTTTCTGAGATACCTGCAAGGCTATTTCTCCAGCCTGTATAGCTCCTTCAGTACATAGAAGACCTGCTCTCCAGTGGCATAATCTACAAATTGTTAAAATCCCATTGTAAATATCCCCGGGGCTGCTGCTACTGGCTAGCCCTGCTCTCGGGACAGTTACCAACGATTGTCCGTGGGTTGCTCTGATCTCAGCCTGGCAGCGTGGTCTGAGGTCTTGGAAGAATAGGCAGAGTCCGGCGTGGGGTTAGCAGAGGTTTATTCTTTGAGGGTCCACATGCAGGCAAAGAGGGAACAGGAACAGCAGGAGAGGAGGGTGCCCAGGATGCCAAGAGGCCGACTGGCCCTTTGTAACTCCCTTAAATACTCTTTTTGAGTACCTGGGCAGGGAGTAACTTTTGGACCAATCCTCGGGGTGGAGGGTTTGGCTTTGGACTTGGGCACTTAACAAGACAATGAGTGTGGGTGGGTACCTGGGCTACCTGGGCTAGGAAGACACCACGAGAACAAGGGGTGGGGGAGGGTAGGGAGAAAAGGGAACGTACCATTATAAGAAACAAGAAACTTATACAAAATTGAAAAACCCTAATCATGCACTGCAACATCCCATCCCATGGTCCAGGCCACTCAAAAACCTGTCACATATCATCAAACATGATATCAGTTCCCAGAGGATGCCACTCATGACCAGGTATCATACAAGATTTTGGATCCCCTATCTCACTATTCCTATCGCAGATGTCCAACCAGTTTTCCACCTAGTCATCCAGACAATATTTAATCTATATGATCCTAAGCATATTATGAGAAAACAGGTTGGATGTCTTGCTAAAAGCAGTAAACAGCATGTACATTCCACAAAGTCCCCTACTTCATCACAGAAAGCTGTCCACTTCATCAGGCTTGTTCTGTTGGTTTAAAAAATCACAAATCCACAAAGTCTCAAAGAAGTCTTCTCTTTCAATCTTAGAAATCACTTCTTTGGTTTTCTCTGCATGATAGGAAAAATTTGATGGAAAAGAAAACACTAATTTCCTTCCATTTCAAATCACTTTAATGAAGGTAATTGACTTTTCTGTGTGTAGGCTCCTACTATGCTATTGGAAATTATGTCATCCAAAAGATTTTAAGTAAATTATAATACTTAAACTTTTTATTTAAAGCTTCTAATTGAAAAATAGAACCATTATTTCTACTGAATATAAAACATGTAATAATCCTTAAAACATGTAAAATCCTGTAAAATTTTCCAAGAAAGAATAATGAGTTTCAACATCTTGCAGTATTGAAACAGATGTGACATTAACTATATTTGCCAAAATTTAGTTAAACACTTGTTACAATCTTGAAAATAATTAACAGTAAATATTATTTTAATTAATAAAAACACTTTACTTTTTCTCTGTGTGTATATGCAGTAGCATAATTTTATCTTTTTCTTAAGTTTTTAATCAATAGTATAAAGCTAGTTTTGGAAGGTTGAACTATTATTTACCCAACAGGTTTAGAATTCTAATGCTTGCACTGCATCTCCATTCAGAGAATAATCTTTTTGTTAATAATCACCTTGCTTAAATTTTGGTATCTCGCACAGCCCAATGTTGTACAATTTTCATTGTCTAGTGTAAGAAAAAATGTGTAGCTGTGTCTTGAAAGCACAGTCAACCAGCTATCTAGTGAATAGTGATGGCTAAGATGAATTCATAGACATTTATAACTTGGCTTTCGTTAATTATTCAAAGCATCTGTAACCCTAAAGGTGCAAGTCTGAAGTGGAAACAGAGGCTCTTAAATGGATAAGAATAACAGGAAGAAAACTGTTTGGGCTAGGATAGACAAAGCTCTTTTTAAATTACAGTAAACCAGTGTTTTTCAGTTTAAGAGGAATGTGCTGTCAGAGGTGAACTCTAAGAAATTCTGGGTGAGGAGATCATACTGGTGCTTTTGGTTATAATGAAAAACATTAACTATTATTACTATGAAGAGTATATAATAATAGACCTCTTTATTCAAATTACTTTTTCATATGGAAATTTTAGTACTAAGCATTTCATGTGGAAATTTCCATATACCAGATACAAACTGAAATAGATGCTGACATATCCTTATTAATTACTTTGTATTTAAACTAATTGCTTTGTTTGTTTTGAAATAAAAAACACCTTTTCTCTTATCCAGTCAATTTCTAATTGGTAGAAAATTTTAACAAACGGCCAATAGCCTTCTTTGTTAATTTACCTTGATTTTTTTGAATATCTACAGCAGTGTGGTCTGATAACTTCAGTAATGTCACAGGCCACTGTAACAGCTTTCCTAAGTTATATTTTATACAGCATACATTTAAAAAAATTAAATATCAATTATTTAAAACTCTGAGGGTACATTCAAGAGCCCTCCTTTTATTTTCCATCAGCTTGTGTTGGCATATTGTATTTCTTTACAGATGCTGATGATAATGATAATTGTTGTTATTGTTGCTACTATTATTATTAATAATAATTATTTCATAACTATCCATTATAGCTTTCCATTTCAACAAAAAATTTTAGTATTGGAGGGTTTCCAGTTATCTGCATCTATGTTGGGTTTGGAAGGAACCACTTGAGAACGCTTAGTCCCACTCCCTCTTAAGGCAGGGTCAGCTAAAACTGGTTGCCAAGGACCACATCCAGCTGGATTTTGAATATCTCCACAGCTGGGGACTCCACAGCCTTTCCGGAAATCTCTTACAGTGTTGGACAACTTCCAAAGCAAAAAATAAGTGTTCTGTGTTTTCAGACAGAGTTTTATGTTTTCCAAATGGTGCCATTACCTCGTCATATTGGTGAGCATTACTGAGGCAAGTCTGGCTCCCTCTCCTTCACATCCTCTCATGGTGTGTATATATATATATACAAATACATTTAGAAAGAACTGCTGCCCCTGAGCTTTCTGCACCCAGGCAAAAAAATTCCAGCTCTCTCAGGATCTCATTGTACAAGAGTCCCTTAATAATCTTCTTAGCTTCAATATTTTACAATAATGGACAAGTCACAAATCTGGACTTTCCCCCTGAGAAAACAATGACAAATGAATATCTGATGCCACAAGTTTCTGTACAGTAACTTGAAATTTTCTCATGGAAGATTGTAAAAATGAGAAAAAAAATAACTCACACAGATTAACAAGTATCTCAGACAACACTAAGCTCTTTTGCCTAAGCAACAATTTCAGAGCACTGCTCACAAACACTGAAAGGGAGAAAACTGAGGTAGGATTTAGTTCTCTAAACACACAGCCAAATACATTTCCTTTGGTGACTGCACTTGGCTTACAGTTATGCCTCTAGAAGCACCATGTGTTGCCCATGAATCCATTAGTGTATCTGATCATCCATAGCAGTTCTTTCAGTTAAGATCCCAAAAATGTATCTGCTTAGCCAAATTAATTTTTTCTCTAATTAGTTTGTGTGTAGATCCTTTATTTCTTCATCTCCCTCTGTGTTTAGTTTAGAAGTCACCCTGACAGAGATATCTAAACCCATTATATCCTTATAAAACATGGAGTTTACAGGAGACCTGTCCCACTACGACAAATAAAGACCAGGTAAAATTTTATAGTGTACCAAATATGGCACAAAATTCTTATCTGTGAACAAATGAATTTTGTCCAAGGAAAATTATACCTCAGAAGATTATTCATATCACCTACATGAATCAGTTGCTCAGAATATTCACCTGACAAGGCATGGTGCTTGAAGGACATACACATATCTTTGCATTGTTCACTGGGAGACCTAAAGTTGGGGTTATTTTCTGCAGCTCTAACTAGATGATGACAACACTTTGAATCCATCCTCAATAAATGGAATGAATATTTTAGCCCAGCAATGGTCATGCTAGATCTCCACTGTATCACATTGGGGTTTATTATAGTTCTCTAGCGCCAAATGCAAAGTTGTTCCTAGTTCTGTGTATGGAATACAAGTTCAAGACATCGATATTGTGAGCTGATACCTAAGTAACCATTGCCAAACATATAGGAGGAGCACCCTGGAGGCTCTAGCCATATCATAATGACTTTGTTTTGGTGATATGGAAAGATATACAGCTAAAGTAAAACTCTTTATCTACCATCATTTGTCTCCTTCAAAATTAAACAACATCAAATAAGACCTCAAATCTATAATGATACATCTTTTATACTAACTAACCAATGCTTTAGATCAGTCATACAATTTCCCACTATTGCTACAACTGGGATAAGAGTTAGGGTCTACTTTATATTGAGTAATACATTATTTGGTATCTAGAGTCATATAATAACCAATAGGCATATATCAGCCCTGGTTACTGAAAGATTTTATCATCTGGATTTTTATTTCTATGTTTTATTTCTTCTTGCTCTATTTTAGCATTTGCTCTATGATAATATGTGGTTTGTTGAGCTGATAGTATTACTGATACTTTGCTGCAAAACCACAATAATCAATAAAAGTATATAAGGAGACAACTGAGACTTAGCCTACATCAGAATGTTTTGAGAGCAAGATAAGTATTATGGGGGAGGGATAAATTCCTTGAAGCTGTATGCACATAATGGAGTTTTGTACATGAAAGATAATAATGCAAAGAAAAGTTAAATTATGCTAGCAATATAGCTTTAAGATAAGCCAGGAGTTACTTGGGGAAAAAACAAAAGAGGCCATAAATATATTGAATTATTTTCTAACTATATTTTGATATGGATCCTCTTCAGTCTGCCTTATATTCAGTTAAGAAACTTTGGGAAGACAGGAAGATACATGAAGGAATGCAATGCCATTGAAATGGAAAAGAAGTCGAACTCTGATCAGGGACTGAAAAGTTATTATCTTTTGTTTTGATTGAGTCACTAAGTTCTGTATCAGTCAGTATTGGATGTGTTTCTAGAAGTACTGAGAAGTCCCTCCTGTAGGCTGTTAAAAAGTCTAGCAGTCACGCCTGGCAATGCAAATTAAACAAGAAATGGTTGAACAAAAAGAAAGGTATCATTTCGAAAAGGTGAAACAAAATGTACTACTGGTTAAAATGCACTCGCAGGCATTTTGGTGTGTTTTGGTTTGTGTGTTTTGTGGGCTCCTGAGATGGAGACTAAAAATGCATCTAAGGAATGTATTAAATATGTGGAGAAAATATAAAAGGACCATTATTTAACTTCTACTCAAGGTGTATGCAGAGATATTCTACTTTCTTAAAGAATTCTTTGAGCACAGACCTTTCATTAAGCTATAAACAGATTTTTGGTTATCAAAGTTATGTTAGAAATTAGAAATTTCAATGAAGAAATTTGTTTCTTATTTTAGAGTATTACTGCCAGAGGGTCTGATTTAAAGTTAAATTGTGTGCACATCTGTCTCTACAATATAATCTCCACAAAAACAGTACATGCAATACATGCTTTGGTATCATTTCTAGGGTGCTTATGTGTACTATATTATATTGTTGTCAAATAATGCCTTGACATTTGAAAAGAGTATTTTTTGAGTTGCTAAATGTGACTGAAGGTCTGTTTGGGGATATAGTCACTCCTTTTCATACCATGCAGCAATCAAATTATTGGAGAAAAGAAAACACATTGATGTTCTAATGAAATGAGAATGCTGTGTGATCTACATGAGGAAGCAGTATTGAAAATACATTCTGAATTATCCTATGTAGCACTCATACAGTTGCCTAGTTCATCATCAGACTTTATCTGGGAAAAGACAGAAGCTGAAGATATTAAAATTTAAAAGGCACATTTGCAGAGAATATGTAATGAGTTCAAGAAAGATTACTGCAGTCGACTATTGTACAGAACATATGTAATGAAAAAAATGAGAACATATTTCAGGAATAGATAGAAAGAGTAAAATCTTTATTAATACTCATAAAATCTAAGTGTCAGAAAGCAGCATAGAAATCAATGAGATTAAATAAAAGTCAAAAGGCAGATGGCAATGATTTCAAATGTAGATGGTAGCACAAACAGAAGAATGTACAGATCTTTAAAACAAGAAAAGCAAGTAAAGCCATTGTATAATGTAAGTAGTTGGCAGTTGTAAGTTCAAAGCTAATACTATTCTTTCCACACATAAACTAAATAGGAATTTCTTACATGGATTAATTTTTGGATAAGGTGTAGGGAGAACATGGGAGTTAATTAATAAAAATATATATTTAGATAGAAAACAACAGAATAAATAAATTTCTAAAATGAGGAGAAAATTTCTATTGTAGACTGAATGTATTACATTAGATTTTAGTAGGTCAGTGAAGTTCTATTACCTACTCTGGACTCAGGCCCTAACATGGAAATAATGTGGCTCTATTAAAAAAGCAGCATTGTCACCACCAAGTGATATACAACACCTGCCATCCTGACAGTACAGGTGTAGATTGACAGCTGCTCTTTTCTCTCTTGTAAGTATATATTCATAAAATATATTGTTGTTTTTAGGGGGTTTTAAGGATTTATTTTTTAAAAAAGGTGATATATCTTGGAAATAATGTGGAAGCATTAAAATGAAAAATATTTCCCTTGCATATGCAAAAAGAATATCAAAGAAAAAAATCAATATGAAATGATCAGCATGATAATGTCAGGAAACCCAAATTCTTCTTTGTCCAAGTTTGGCAAGAATAGTCTAAGTAACATCACCTTTAAGCTTCTGAACCTAATGCAATTCATCAAGCAACTCAAAATTTCCCAACCACATCGCAAAGTTTTGACAAATGGAAGAATTTTAGAGGCCCTATGTCAATATATCTAAATATAAACAATATAAAGAATAATAGATTGAAACAGAAAGCAGCAAAATCACCATAAATAAAATGTTACAAACCAATATCAGCAAATAATATAGGTTTTCACCAGGAAAATATCCCAAGGGCTCTGCCTGGTCATAAATACTTCAACTCTTTTCATTTTTGCATGATACTTGATACGGCAGATTGAGTGCATTGGCTGCATATTTTTCTACAGTAACAACATAGGCAACCAAAAATATTCATCTGGAGGACCTGGCAGAGAACATATGCAAGGGAAGATGTTAAATATGGACAGGCAAGCTGGGCCTTTAATTTTGTTATGGCTATTTTTGCAAGTGATAGATTGGGTCAAATCCTGTTCCAAATGAAATCAAAGGATAAAGGTCCCCACTGTTTAATAAACAGAAGAGGTTTTCTCATCAGAAGAGCCACAGAGATCAACACAAGAATCCCTTCTGCAGAAACAATTACTAGGCATGTGCTGTTTCATGCACTGCTGGAAATATTGCACAAAATTCTTCAGTTCACAGTTTTCAACACCAAAGACTGTCAGTGTCTAAATCACATTAGAGATATAAAGCAAAGAAGTGGAGGACATGATTTCTTTTTTTGGAAATATATTTTGAAAAATATCCAGATAAAGAGGTAGAGACGACCTTCATCTTTGCTTAGAAAGGATGTTGGAAGGTGAAGATCAGTTTGAATTTAATCCAGCATCATAGTGGTAGCATTATAAGAAATGCTACTCAGTATATAGTCATAAATGATATCTACTGCAAGGACGTGTAAGTCGTAAATTCACACTTGTAAATCACTCTAGGATCTAAAATTCTCAGACCAAGTTGTAAAGCAAAATGTCAAGTTTCACTGAGTTCTGAGCTGAAGAAGAGAGTGGTGATTCCTCCCCAACATAAGAAACAGATCTTTGGGAAAATCTTGAACATATCACTTTACTTGGTTTGAATGAAATACAATTCCTATACCCATTTTCAGAGAATAGCAAGCTCCAAAATCTTGGTCGATGGAGAAACTTGTTAGTGGGATGGAATTCTATCAGGTCTGGAATGTCTTCTTGCTTTAGTAACAACCTGGCATCAGCTTTCTCTCAGACATTAAAATCAATGGCAAAACCTCAGGCTTCAGTACATGGACCATAGGGGTAAAGCTAGCAGGCTTTCTCCACCTTTTTTTTTTAAAGTTTAATTTGTAATGGGAAGATAAATTCACTGGCATGTTTTTGTTCTTTCTTGTTTCTACAGTGACACAAAGTTACTCTGAAACCATCTGCATTGACAAACAGACCAAAACTTAGTTTGTGTCAAGTTTTGGCATGTTTGCTGTTTTTTCACTGCTAAAGGACAGTGATAAGACTGACACTGTGTTTCTAGTCATTGTGTCAGCCCTAGGGATCGTCTAACAAAAACTGAAGAATATATATTCAACTATACAGCAACATATGATGTGGTGGTAAACGTGAAAAATAGTAGAAACTGAAAACAAATATAATAATCACTTCATCAAGTGTTTCTGTAGAGCACAAAGAAATATTCTGTCCAGTTATTGTGAGATATAGACAGGTTTTTCTCCTTCAGTTTTATCAGTACAGCTACCTGATGAGTGTGGCAGGATGCCACACTCGGGTCCATATGTAGGAGGATCGGACAGACAGAAGGAACGAGGCAGGCAGCAGCAGCTGAAGGGAAAGCTAATGATACTTTATTCTAAATTCTTCTTCTACATTCTCTCTTATCAACAATTCAACTCCATATTATATACAGTTTGTACAAAGGCAAGAGATTGGTCATTTAGGTCACCACCTCTTCAACCTGCATGGTGAACACCACCATCAATCAATTCTCCTCTCAGAGGAGAAATATGAAAAATAATCTAAAAATATACATAGTTTATGTTAAGGCTGCGTGAGAATCTACTTGTAAGATTCTAAACAAAGAAAACCAAGAAAGCTGAGGGCAACAGATGAGTTTCTGTTTCTTCTGAAAAGTGTAAGCTAAGTACTACAAAAATATGTTACATGAAACTGGCAGCAGAGTTGATCGTTTTCTCAATGTCTTTGACAGGAAAACTTATTGAGAACTTTAGAAAATTTTACAATGAAACAAAGCTACTTCATCAATAAATGGAAAAGGTGCTGCTCAGTAGCAATTTGTAAAGTACCTTTTTCATTATCATTCCTTAAACTAAGATAACATTTATAAGCATCAGATTAATAATGATTCCTAGAAGTAGGCTTCTGAATAAATCATACCTATTATAACATTGCAGAGAAAATTATTCTGAAATACTCCATAAATTATTTAGTGGCAACATTAGACATTGTGGTTCAAGTGATGGCTTTTAAATAGCTTTCAATCAGGAAAATTTCCTTCACGTCTTGCAATTCATACTACTCTGTGACAAGATTTTCAATCCCAAATGATGTCAAGTCAATCTAATTTGTCTGTTATAGAGAGCAAAAATACACTTTTTGTTAGACAGAAACCATATCAGATATGCTACTACATATCCCTACTGCAATTGTTTTTAATTTAACATCTTACCCATCAACCAGTTTATTATTTAAAATTAGTTAAAAATTCAGGGCATTTAGGAATTTTGGCAACAGTGTCAGTCTTGCTTTTGTCCCAAATGATCATAGAAATGGAATAAACTTTATGTTTAGTCTTTCTGTCATTAATGTTCATTGAAATTTCATTCATAAACTCTGTTTGAGGATATTAGGTTTTAGTTTAGCATCTCTCTAATTGTTATGATTACATAAACTACAGACAGGTCAGGGGAACAGTATGTGTAGTTCATCAGCGTGACTTCTGTGACAACAGAGGTAGTACCTAGCCACCCTTACCCTCTTTAAACTAATTTGCATGAAGCAGCTCAATTTGCTTCAATGAGTGACTACTATTAATGTGCCAAGAATTCTGATTTTCAGGTTTTTCATTGAACTCTTGCTGCTTTTTAAAGGTTCTGTGGAAAATTGCTTTTGGGGCTCTTGGGCATGAATAGCACTTCACAGCGCTGCTGCCTTGTCAAAATTGCTTAAATTACGCAACAGTAGGG
This sequence comes from Illadopsis cleaveri, assembly GCA_013399915.1. Classification (NCBI taxonomy): domain Eukaryota; kingdom Metazoa; phylum Chordata; class Aves; order Passeriformes; family Timaliidae; genus Illadopsis; species Illadopsis cleaveri. The sequence continues at coordinate 195,982 of VXBB01017653.1, read as the reverse complement.
AAGGAAGTGACACAGAAGGACAGGGAAAAACAGGCCAACACCCCTATCTGCAGAAACATCAGAATAGTGTTTGCCCTTCACTATTAGATAACAGACTATCCCAGCACCCAGGAGACATAATAGGCAGAAAATGAAAATCAGATTAATCCCACTTGGCGCTATAAACAATAACAGAAACTGGTGAGGGTTTGTTTTTAACACCATAGGCATTAGTAAACTGTGCATTTCCAGACAATAACCTGCTTGATTTCCTCTAAAGGTCACTGGCTTTGGAACAATCATAACAGTTCCAAATCAAATTAACTATGAACACTTCCATTCTAAACTAATATACTGGGTTTGTGTTGCCAGATTTTGGTAGTGGAGGGGCTACAGGGGTGGCTTTTGTGAGAAATTGCCAGAAGTTTCCTTCGTGTCCTGTAAAGCCAATGTCAAGTGGCTCCAAGATGGATGTGCCACAGGCCAAGACTGGGCCAATCAAAAATTATGGTAACACCTCTGTGATAACATATTTATGAATAAGAAGGAAAAGAAAGATACTGTGTAGATGTAATTGTGGCCATAGAAGAGCAGGGTGAGAACACATGAGAGGAGCAACTCTGAAGACACCATGGTCAACAGAGAATGGGTAGGAGGAGGCAGTGCAGGCACCAGAGCTGAGATTCCCCTGAACCCTGTGGTGAAGACAAAGGTGAGTCAGGTTGTTCCCTGTAGCCCATGGAGATCCANGGGTCCATATGTAGGAGGATCGGACAGACAGAAGGAACGAGGCAGGCAGCAGCAGCTGAAGGGAAAGCTAATGATACTTTATTCTAAATTCTTCTTCTACATTCTCTCTTATCAACAATTCAACTCCATATTATATACAGTTTGTACAAAGGCAAGAAATTGGTCATTTAGGTCACCACCTCTTCAACCTGCATGGTGAACACCACCATCAATCAATTCTCCTCTCAGAGGAGAAATATGAAAAATAATCTAAAAATATACATAGTTTATGTTAAGGCTGCGTGAGAATCTACTTGTAAGATTCTAAACAAAGAAAACCAAGAAAGCTGAGGGCAACAGATGAGTTTCTGTTTCTTCTGAAAAGTGTAAGCTAAGTACTACAAAAATATGTTACATGAAACTGGCAGCAGAGTTGATCGTTTTCTCAATGTCTTTGACAGGAAAACTTATTGAGAACTTTAGAAAATTTTACAATGAAACAAAGCTACTTCATCAATAAATGGAAAAGGTGCTGCTCAGTAGCAATTTGTAAAGTACCTTTTTCATTATCATTCCTTAAACTAAGATAACATTTATAAGCATCAGATTAATAATGATTCCTAGAAGTAGGCTTCTGAATAAATCATACCTATTATAACATTGCAGAGAAAATTATTCTGAAATACTCCATAAATTATTTAGTGGCAACATTAGACATTGTGGTTCAAGTGATGGCTTTTAAATAGCTTTCAATCAGGAAAATTTCCTTCACGTCTTGCAATTCATACTACTCTGTGACAAGATTTTCAATCCCAAATGATGTCAAGTCAATCTAATTTGTCTGTTATAGAGAGCAAAAATACACTTTTTGTTAGACAGAAACCATATCAGATATGCTACTACATATCCCTACTGCAATTGTTTTTAATTTAACATCTTACCCATCAACCAGTTTATTATTTAAAATTAGTTAAAAATTCAGGGCATTTAGGAATTTTGGCAACAGTGTCAGTCTTGCTTTTGTCCCAAATGATCATAGAAATGGAATAAACTTTATGTTTAGTCTTTCTGTCATTAATGTTCATTGAAATTTCATTCATAAACTCTGTTTGAGGATATTAGGTTTTAGTTTAGCATCTCTCTAATTGTTATGATTACATAAACTACAGACAGGTCAGGGGAACAGTATGTGTAGTTCATCAGCGTGACTTCTGTGACAACAGAGGTAGTACCTAGCCACCCTTACCCTCTTTAAACTAATTTGCATGAAGCAGCTCAATTTGCTTCAATGAGTGACTACTATTAATGTGCCAAGAATTCTGATTTTCAGGTTTTTCATTGAACTCTTGCTGCTTTTTAAAGGTTCTGTGGAAAATTGCTTTTGGGGCTCTTGGGCATGAATAGCACTTCACAGTGCTGCTGCCTTGTCAAAATTGCTTAAATTACGCAACAGTAGGGAAGGAAGTGACACAGAAGGACAGGGAAAAACAGGCCAACACCCCTATCTGCAGAAACATCAGAATAGTGTTTGCCCTTCACTATTAGATAACAGACTATCCCAGCACCCAGGAGACATAATAGGCAGAAAATGAAAATCAGATTAATCCCACTTGGCGCTATAAACAATAACAGAAACTGGTGAGGGTTTGTTTTTAACACCATAGGCATTAGTAAAGTGTGCATTTCCAGACAATAACCTGCTTGATTTCCTCTAAAGGTCACTGGCTTTGGAACAATCATAACAGTTCCAAATCAAATTAACTATGAACACTTCCATTCTAAACTAATATACTGGGTTTGTGTTGCCAGATTTTGGTAGTGGAGGGGCTACAGGGGTGGCTTTTGTGAGAAATTGCCAGAAGTTTCCTTCGTGTCCTGTAAAGCCAATGTCAAGTGGCTCCAAGATGGATGTGCCACAGGCCAAGACTGGGCCAATCAAAAATTATGGTAACACCTCTGTGATAACATATTTATGAATAAGAAGGAAAAGAAAGATACTGTGTAGATGTAATTGTGGCCATAGAAGAGCAGGGTGAGAACACATGAGAGGAGCAACTCTGAAGNCAGTACAGCTACCTGATGAGTGTGGCAGGATGCCACACTCGGGTCCATATGTAGGAGGATCGGACAGACAGAAGGAACGAGGCAGGCAGCAGCAGCTGAAGGGAAAGCTAATGATACTTTATTCTAAATTCTTCTTCTACATTCTCTCTTATCAACAATTCAACTCCATATTATATACAGTTTGTACAAAGGCAAGAGATTGGTCATTTAGGTCACCACCTCTTCAACCTGCATGGTGAACACCACCATCAATCAATTCTCCTCTCAGAGGAGAAATATGAAAAATAATCTAAAAATATACATAGTTTATGTTGAGGCTGCGTGAGAATCTACTTGTAAGATTCTAAACAAAGAAAACCAAGAAAGCTGAGGGCAACAGATGAGTTTCTGTTTCTTCTGAAAAGTGTAAGCTAAGTACTACAAAAATATGTTACATGAAACTGGCAGCAGAGTTGATCGTTTTCTCAATGTCTTTGACAGGAAAACTTATTGAGAACTTTAGAAAATTTTACAATGAAACAAAGCTACTTCATCAATAAATGGAAAAGGTGCTGCTCAGTAGCAATTTGTAAAGTACCTTTTTCATTATCATTCCTTAAACTAAGATAACATTTATAAGCATCAGATTAATAATGATTCCTAGAAGTAGGCTTCTGAATAAATCATACCTATTATAACATTGCAGAGAAAATTATTCTGAAATACTCCATAAATTATTTAGTGGCAACATTAGACATTGTGGTTCAAGTGATGGCTTTTAAATAGCTTTCAATCAGGAAAATTTCCTTCACGTCTTGCAATTCATACTACTCTGTGACAAGATTTTCAATCCCAAATGATGTCAAGTCAATCTAATTTGTCTGTTATAGAGAGCAAAAATACACTTTTTGTTAGACAGAAACCATATCAGATATGCTACTACATATCCCTACTGCAATTGTTTTTAATTTAACATCTTACCCATCAACCAGTTTATTATTTAAAATCAGTTAAAAATTCAGGGCATTTAGGAATTTTGGCAACAGTGTCAGTCTTGCTTTTGTCCCAAATGATCATAGAAATGGAATAAACTTTATGTTTAGTCTTTCTGTCATTAATGTTCATTGAAATTTCATTCATAAACTCTGTTTGAGGATATTAGGTTTTAGTTTAGCATCTCTCTAATTGTTATGATTACATAAACTACAGACAGGTCAGGGGAACAGTATGTGTAGTTCATCAGCGTGACTTCTGTGACAACAGAGGTAGTACCTAGCCACCCTTACCCTCTTTAAACTAATTTGCATGAAGCAGCTCAATTTGCTTCAATGAGTGACTACTATTAATGTGCCAAGAATTCTGATTTTCAGGTTTTTCATTGAACTCTTGCTGCTTTTTAAAGGTTCTGTGGAAAATTGCTTTTGGGGCTCTTGGGCATGAATAGCACTTCACAGCGCTGCTGCCTTGTCAAAATTGCTTAAATTACGCAACAGTAGGGAAGGAAGTGACACAGAAGGACAGGGAAAAACAGGCCAACACCCCTATCTGCAGAAACATCAGAATAGTGTTTGCCCTTCACTATTAGATAACAGACTATCCCAGCACCCAGGAGACATAATAGGCAGAAAATGAAAATCAGATTAATCCCACTTGGCGCTATAAACAATAACAGAAACTGGTGAGGGTTTGTTTTTAACACCATAGGCATTAGTAAACTGTGCATTTCCAGACAATAACCTGCTTGATTTCCTCTAAAGGTCACTGGCTTTGGAACAATCATAACAGTTCCAAATCAAATTAACTATGAACACTTCCATTCTAAACTAATATACTGGGTTTGTGTTGCCAGATTTTGGTAGTGGAGGGGCTACAGGGGTGGCTTTTGTGAGAAATTGCCAGAAGTTTCCTTCGTGTCCTGTAAAGCCAATGTCAAGTGGCTCCAAGATGGATGTGCCACAGGCCAAGACTGGGCCAATCAAAAATTATGGTAACACCTCTGTGATAACATATTTATGAATAAGAAGGAAAAGAAAGATACTGTGTAGATGTAATTGTGGCCATAGAAGAGCAGGGTGAGAACACATGAGAGGAGCAACTCTGAAGACACCATGGTCAACAGAGAATGGGTGGGAGGAGGCAGTGCAGGCACCAGAGCTGAGATTCCCCTGAACCCTGTGGTGAAGACAAAGGTGAGTCAGGTTGTTCCCTGTAGCCCATGGAGATCCACAGGGACACTGAGACCTGCAGCCCCTGAAGGAGACCCATGCCAGGGCAGGTGGATGCCAGAGAGGAGGTTGTGACTCTATGGGAGGCCTGTGCTGGAACAGGCTCCTGGCAGGGACCTGCAGACCCATGGAGAGAGGAGCCCACGTTACAGCTGATTTCCCAGTAGTATTTGTCAACCCATGGGGAACTCACTTTGGGAGCCACCTATCCTTGAAAAACTGCACCCCATGGAAGAGTGTCCCACATTGCAGCAGTTTCTGGAGGACTGCTGCCTGTGGGATGGGCTCATGTTGGAGAAGTTCATGGAGAACTGTCTCACAGGTGAGACCCCACACTGGAGCAGGGGCAGGACTCCTCTCTCTGAGCAAAGGCAGAAACAACGTGTGATGANCCTGCAGACCCATGGAGAGAGGAGCCCACGTTACAGCTGATTTCCCAGTAGTATTTGTCAACCCATGGGGAACTCACTTTGGGAGCCACCTATCCTTGAAAAACTGCACCCCATGGAAGAGTGTCCCACATTGCAGCAGTTTCTGGAGGACTGCTGCCTGTGGGATGGGCTCATGTTGGAGAAGTTCATGGAGAACTGTCTCACAGGTGAGACCCCACACTGGAGCAGGGGCAGGACTCCTCTCTCTGAGCAAAGGCAGAAACAACGTGTGATGACATAACCCCCATTCCCTGTCTCCCTGTGCTGCTGGGATGAAGAGGTGGAGATGGGAAGGAGGAAGAGGGGGGGGGAACGTGTTTTTAGGGTTTTTTTTTTTTACTTCTCATTATCCTGCTCTGATTCCACTACTAGTAAATTCAAGTAATATCTCTTATTCTAGCCTGTTTTGCCCTGTTTGTGACAGTATTTGGTAAGCAATCTCTCCCAGTTCTTAAGTCATGAACCCTTTGTTATATTTTCTCTCCCCTCTCCAGTTGCAGAGAGGAGTGATAGAGCAGCTTTGGCGGGTGCCTGGAATCCAGCAAGGGTCAACCCACTACAACCAAATTTTCATAAGGTGCTTTTCATGAATGATATAGGGTAACAGAGTATTCTAGATTCATCGTGTCCCAGTATTTCAATTATTTTGGATTTTTTCACTTAATATTTATTTTATATATAGACTTCTTTTGCATTATATATAGCCATTTATATTATGCATATAATAATTCATATACAGAAGTAGTTTAAGATTTTCATTCTGCTCCGTATACATATTTTCTTTGAGGAAATTTTTAAATTAAATTATATTTTGAAAACTTAAAGTTTATGGAATACCTGTCTAGAACACTGAGATGAAAGGAGGATTGGCTAAATTGTTAGAGCATGGTGCTATTAACCCCAAGTTCAAGGGTTTGATCCCCTGTATGGGCCATTCTTTTCAGAGCTGGACTCAATGAGCCTTGTGGATCCCTTCCAAGTAAGAATATTTTGTGAAAGTCTGATGATTATATAGTTGTTACTGCTTGATAATCCAGCTGGTACTATTAATTATTTAATCAATCATCTATATAATACTATGAACATAAGTGCCATTGTAAAAAATAACTTCAGTGTGCTGTGGAGTTCATAGTAACACGCCATACAAAAGAAACAAAGACAAAGCATGGGACACATGGGAAACTGCAGAGAGAGAATAGTGGTAAGTAATACAGGGAAGATTGCCTAGAATAAACGACTTCTCCAAAAGGGTTTGAAGGAAGAGATAAAGGTTTATGGTCTGTTCACAGGGCTGCCAGAGACCTCTTGGGTCAGCTCCCTGCAGACAAACCAACTTGAAATCACTTTCATAAACCCTCCAAGTTCTATATTTAAAGCATTTTGGAGGTGAATTGCCCTCAGTACTAGTGCCTGGAAGACTGGCCCAGAACTGTGCTCTGAGAGTTAGAACCTGTCTTCTCATTCCAACTTCAACTTACTCATAGTGGTTGATAGTCACCTGTTCCCATGGCAGTCAGACCTTTTAGCTTAAAAAACAGTTCTCTCCTACATGCTTGCCACCATGGCATATTCATATACAGTAATATCGTCCCTCATGTTTAATTTTTGCTGGATTAATCTCTTATCCAGAGATTGATGTTCTTCACCTCATTAAAAACTCTACATCTTCAGATATGATTTCATTTCATTTTTCCTTAGTATGTTGACAAAAATGGAACATGATATTAGATTTGAAATCTCACCCAGTCCTTTAAAATGGCATAGAGGCTTCATTCTGTCAATTCATCTCCTGGGAAAACCTCTCCAGATACACTAGAATCACCACTGAATTTTCCTGATCATTTCTCTGTGATAGGAGGTAGCCGTTCTGTAATCCTGTCATTAGTTAGTACCATTAGTCATTTCACAGATTAAGTATCTCCTAGAAAAAATTCCTTTTGTTATCCAAAGCATTAAGCTGATTCAGCAAGCCGACAAAATCAGCCTACAAGAGTGCTGTCAGACACCAGTGATATATAGACCCAAAAAACCCCCAAGATCTGGATGATTCCTTTATATAATATGCACAACTGCAAGCATATGGATTCAAAAGCATCATCATGTAAAGGTGGTAGGAACCCAGAGTTAAATCCAGAAGAATCATTATACGCAATTTTCTTTTAGCATGAAAAACATTTTGACTGTTTTTTCTGACATTTTGGTGTTGAGATTTTATTTGCTAAAGTCCAGACACTACTTTAACCAACATGAAATCTTTCCATTGCAGACCTCCCTTCCTGTCTTCATTCTCAAGGAAATTTTTCCTCCCTAGGTTCTGCACCCCTTCTTTACAAAGTTGTTGTTCCTATACCTTAAAGAAACAGGCTCTCAAATCCTCTATTCAGTTCACTTCAGTAACTAGTTTACCTCAATGCATCTAATCATCTCTGTCTAATATTGAATCTTACTGGCATTCTCCTCTGAGACTTTAATTTGTTTTGCACATAAATCTTAATCTTATTGTAGATGAGAAGTCACAGCTTTGCCACAGTAAAACTCCTACTAGATTTTTACCATTTTTTCCACTATTGGTTTCTTAGACTTTAAGTCTGTTACCTCAATCATCTCTACTGTCTCATCCAAGGATAGCAATTAACTGCTTTTTATACTCTGTCACACACTGAACTGTGCTACTCACAGCACAGGATCCCTAGCAGTCTCTTATAAACTGTGAACTGCAGCCACACTACTCTCACTAAACACAACTAGTCTCTGGGTCTCACCCTTACAGTGGAAAGCACAGAGATTGGACACAGAGAGCAATGGAGCATAGAAAACTTATCACAGTTCCACATCCATTCATCAAGCTGTCATTGACATTTTCACCTATAAGAAATAAAGAAATGAAACAAGATAGATTGGGAGGAGAAATTCTGTGTGGTTATAGAAGATATATCTAAGAGAACATGTAGAGATATCACATTTGAGTCAATTTGATGATCCCACATATAATTTGGTCATTTCACATTAATGTAAAATTCAAATTGTCATAAGAAATAAAATGATATAGAGTACTTCTGTTCATGACTATCAGTGATCTCTAGTTTACCACCTTGTTTGGATTGGCATTACAAACATATTTAAGAGGTTTTTACATGTACAAATGTGGAATTCCTCCATAAATAAATTTTTAACCCTCTAATGAGATCTTGATTTTGACAGAACATTGCAGGAATTTGTTCCAACCAACACACAGTTGTCAGCCTTCTTTTTACACCTGCATCTCTAGTGTGTCAGATCCTTTCTCAAACATTAATGAACTGTTTTTTAAGATAGAGTGACTTAACTTCCATAAATCATGTGGGATTATGAAAAACTCTCTCAAGTCTTTGATCACAATTCAAACTAAATGGGTCATTAAAAAAGTATTAAGACATCAGCTAATTTAAAGGTTTGATTTTTGCCTTCTTGTTTTGGTTAAGGTCAAACACTGAAGCATCAAGTTCCTGAAAGAATTCTGATTCATTCCTCATTTGATGAAATAAGTACCTGATATCTTACTACGTCTACTGACATGATGAGTCAGTGTTTCCTATTAGAAACAAGTCAGGGATTGCACATATTGTTACTAATTTTAAGAGTTAACTTATGCCATTAGATGTATCTGTGACTTCAACTGTGCCAGCCAAGGATTACAGATACATCTTTCAAAGATTTCTAACACCACTCTTGGAGATTTATGTAGTAGAATGAGCTGAATTTCAGCCTTGTAAACAGAACAGTACTAAATATTTACGAAAAACTCCCTGGCTTTCTTTCAAGAGTTTGAAATGTATATGGAAGAGTATTTCTTTTCCTTAGCAAACCTAAATGTACATGTATATATATACATACATGTACAGTGCACACCTACTTTCATACTATCACCGCTCTAGATGGGAGCAATTCAATAAGATTTCCCTCTAAGGATGGTTCTGAGGAACCTGCTCACTAAAGAATGCCTATCAGTTCTTGGTTATTATTAAGGAATGAAATTAATTCTTCCAGGGGATTTGGGAAGAAGACAAGATGATGCCTCAGGCTGCTGTGTAAAGAAATTGGTCACCTGTTTTTCACTTGTTAGTTTATTTTACATTGTCATGGGAACTTTAGTAAGTATCTTGTGACTGATCCTTTCTAAGACAAGCAGTGGCCCAAATATTCACCAACTTGTAAACTTTTTGTGTGTTTTAGCATTTGTGAAAATGTTAGTGACATTTTCCCAGACAGCTTCCAATGGAGGAGAAAAATCATAAATAGTACAGTTAAAACACCACCAGTAATGATCTGTGAGCTTGGTCCTCATGTTTGAGAACTTTTCTGGTCTAGCAGCTAGTGACCTATGTTTTCCAGAAAAAAGCAGAGGAAATATTGCCACTGTGAATATCATGTCTATGACACATAGTCAGTAAAATCTTTTTCACATCACCTTGTATTTTCTTTCTCTTTGTTTTGAAGTACATAACTACATTTGGATATGTACATACAGCAGTTTTAAACCCTTATAAGAAATGTTTCCCCTCTCAATAAAGAAAAAAAAAAAAAAGTGATATTACTTAAATTTCTTGTAGCAATGAGACAAAAACAGGATTGACGATTCTTACCGTAATGTTAAATTATGGTGTTGTGGCATTAAAATGGCTTGTGTATAGTTATCAGGTAGTAATTACGATGTGTGAAAAAGCAATTTTATTTTGTGGAAAAAATAGTCAGTGTGCGGTATCACACTGTTTTCATTCTCAAGTACATTGTTGCAACTATCTTCCAAGTTGAAGTTGAGTAGGAATTTTGTGTACATCAAAAAAAGTGATGACCTTGCACTGTTCAGCATCAATGTATCAGGATTCAGCAATCCAAATAAACTGGAGATTTCAGTCTAGAGACACATTCAGGAGCTGTCACACAAAATATATTGCTATTACAAAAAACTGACATCAGTATGACTTTTTGACTCAAAAAGTCATCCATAGTCCATGAAATTCACACCAGGCAAGGTGCTATATGATCATAATAAAAAAGTAATTATTCCTAAAAATTGCATGCTGTTATACTTTTTATAGTACTATTTTAAAGAAAAAAAACCCTCTTTCATACAGTGTAAAAACTGCTCTCAAAATTTATATTATGTTTTATCATCAATACCTAAACATGAAACAAATGAATTTTTTTTTTCTCTGTAGGAATAGAAAACTATGTTTTTCTCCATTTACTCTTTCTACATGATCATTTTTTATGTAAGAGCTGTCACTTTTGAATCAAGTTCTGTAATAGAAAGGCTTTACATTTGACATAAAATTGCTTTCCCCCTATTTTGCATGCTCTTTTTTGTTTTGTTTTGAGAAGATAAAGCAGGCTAGAGTTCAGCTGCCATGAAACAACTTGTCATTGTAACTTTAAAAAAAAAATCTTTGGATGTTAGCAAAATAGTACAGATAAAATTTTGCATTACAGGAGAGTGTTCTCAATACATTCACAGACAAAATTATTCAACAAAGTTCTAAGTGTGTACGGACTTGGTCTTGGAGCCAGCTGATATTGTCTCTGTCAGGCGTAGGGGAAGCTTCTAGCAGCTTCTCAGAGAAGCCACCCCTGTAGGCCCCGGTACTGGAAACACCACATTATTCAGAGTATTTAGCAATTCTACCACCAGCTGGGAATCTTAGGAATCTAGAATATCAAATTTGACCTATAAGTAGAAAAAATTATGCTCACTACTACAAAATGTCATGCTGAAATTCAGGCCCTTACATTTAACTTAACATATTTCATTTTCTCAAATTTGCTGCACCCTAAATGTATTTTTTAAATTTTCGTGTGGGAACTTGCTGAGGGAGGAAAGTGTCAGAGATGGAACTGTGAGACAAACTAGCAGGTTCTGTAATTCACGGACCTAAAGACATTTCTTATTTTTGTTCATATATTTGCACTTTGATGAAGTTCCTTAACATTATGCCCTAAAGATGGGAATTCAGCTTTTATAGGGTAAATTTCTGACTTTTTAGTAGGCTTTGTGTGCGGATGCTAAATATTGAACTTATCAATATAGGGGTCTAAAATAAAAATAACATTTTATTCTTCTTGCTACTTGCTATTAGTTTGGTGGTTATTTTTCAGTAAAGGAAGGTGTTGATTCAAAATTCCCATCTTTCTCTAAATCATTTTTTTTCTAAAGGAGATGCCTACTTTGAATCACATCCACCATTATCCCTCACATACACATTGCTATAAAACTAATATATTAACAATTTATTTAGTAATAAATAATAATGTCAGTGGAGCAAACCAAGCAAGAATCCTTTGCACCACAGCCCTTCCAAGGAACACTGGAGAAACACAAGAATTTTTGTCAAGATTGTGTTACAAGCTGCTTGATCCCTCAAGTTGAGCCAACAAAAATGAGCTATTTCAAAGGCAAATATTTTCATCTTCATTTAGGATAGCACCTATGGAAATGCAGGGGTGCAGACTGGTTCAAGATAATGCAGTAAAATGCCCATGAAACTGTTGTGTGGAGAGGTCCATGTTTGATGGTCATGAGCCAGCACAGGCACCCAGCAGTGCAGCTACATGAGATAAGCCATAGGCAATAAGCTCTCCTCAGAACAGTGTATTCCTCATTCACTAAGAGGTCTTTCTCAATGCTTCCAAAAGCCTTATGTGTTCAAATTTATTTTTGGAGGGTTTTTTTTTAGTTTTGAAACTCCATCTCAAAATAATGTCATAACTGATGCAATTTCCAAGTAGGCAAGAAAAGAAAATATTACGTCCCTAAGAATTAATTATTCCTCAGCTGACATAAATGCTATCACTTCATTAATTCAAAGAAACTGCATCAGTTTACACCTGTAATGCTCTATCTGGTATGGTCAGACACTTCTATCAATTTAATTTCTACGTTGCATGATTTAATTGTAACTAATAAATTTTTCATTATTTCTCCAGGCAATTCAAAATGTAAACTTCACTGGTCCCAAAGCCTTTCTTTAAACTACAGCTAGGTGATATTCCTTTTTTATTTTTTACCTATGTTTTTTCAGTGCTATCATAATTCTTACACTTAAATTTATGATTTTTATATCACAGTGTTTTGTGTTGTTTTTTGGTTCAGTCAACTAGAGAGAACAAATATAGTTTTCAGCCAATGAAAAAATATTTTTTGCTGGCATCCCTGATGTTGAATTGCTTAATAAAAATGAAATTTTTAATGTAATCTTGTGACAATTATTCTCTTTTTTTGTGTGTGTGTGTTCCTATGAGAGTTTACACAAACCAGACCCTGTATAATTTCTAACATTATTTGGAGTGGACAATGGCTAACATCTGCATTTTTACTTCATTTCCACTGAGAAATATATTTAATCCCTCAGAAACAACTTGTAGATCATTAATCATAAAACTGACTCTTCAGCAAAGCCATGCACTTCCAAAGTCAAGCTGCTAAAATGTTTTCTCAGGCAATATGATTCCTGACTATCTTGTCTGAGTAATAATTATGTTAATTTCATTGCTGCTTCTCCTCCAAAAGTCTCCAAAGGTTCCTTCCATGAGCCCCGTGGAGGCAGTCTGGACCTCTTTCTGATGGATACCAAAGAACGAAGTCCTATTGTCTAATTTCTTGTGGAACACAACCAGAACATTTTAATTCATTCATTTTCTCTATATAAATTTATTACAAAGCAACCTTATCAAATCAAGGGACACCATGCTATCTAAAAATTCAATGATTTTTAATGTGGTCTGAACTTTTCCCCAATACATCCTAATCCTCCTAAAGACCAATGTTTGCTACAGTCTACTTCACTAAACTATATAGAATTTCCATCCCCACCATCTCTGGAAAACTAAAGCAGCTGGCAGTACAATTAGAAAGATGAGACTCATTATATGAGATGGCAAAGCTGGACAGATTTATCAAATCAACACTATTTCAACTTATTTTCAGTACAACAGTCCTACATCTGTTCATTGCTTCTGCAAAGAAAAAAAATTACTGTTCTTGAATGCTTTTCTCTAAAGAGATCTACTGCTCAGACCACACTTCTGTTTGCAATAGTTCTCCATCAAATCAATTCCATCTTCATCGTTAGTGATTTTCTTGTTGCATCTTCAGATCTAATTAAGGCAATCATGCCTTTTCAATTAACTACAATTACTTTAATTAGGTGAATAACAACAAGAAAAAAAAGAAAACAACTTCCAAAGTTAATCAAATTAGAGTATCCTTATTTACAGTCTGCAACTGAGTCTGTAGCTTTCAGCCTAGTTTCCAACTTCAGCACAGACCAGCCTCAAGGAATGGTGGCAATACACAGCAGCCCAATTCAGAGAGGGAAATCCTGTGGGTTTAATGTAACTTAGAGGTGAAACCTGTTACGGTGGTCTGGCTGGCTGCCTGTATCGTCGGCTCGATTAGCCCCAGCACCGAAACAGTTCTGTGGATTTTTGGTCGACCGAGAGTGCTCGTGTGTCAATGGTGGTGGAAGAAGGAGGGACTCTTCCGAGGTTTAGCAACGAGGGGTTTATTGGGGGGCCCCTGGGGTGGGGTCCTTCCCTCAGCAGCTTCTGCCTCGTGGAAAAGACCCCGACCCTCGGGGAACAATAGTTTTAAGGGGGAATTCAAACATAGGAATGTTTACAATTACAAACCAATAGGAAAATCTCAGGGTACAGTAAAAAAAAAAAATAAACATACACAAGAACCAGTCAGGGGAAAAATAGGAGGGGAAAATTCTGATTTTGCCCAATCACCCCACCCCACCCCAATCCTAGTCTCTCTAGGATTTTTCCAGAACTCAGGGAGAGGCTCTGAGATGATTGACAAGACCAGGGGGTTATTAAAATTAAGATGGGCAAGAACAGTGTTGAGACAAAACAAGGGTTGCAGGGCAGGAACCATTTGGGGTGAATTGCAGAGCATTAACTGAAACAGAAGGTGAACTGTGGGGCAGTGGCTGAACAAAAAGGCATACAATAAATCCAACTTAACTTACAAATTAAACCTTATAAAAATGCACCCCCACAAAACCGCATTCCCTGGCAGCTAGATGTAAAGCAAGGAACTCTCCCTATACAACCAGTGGCAAGAACCCCAAACCAAAGTTGTTTGCTATTTGCTATTTGCTAAATATATCAATTTGGAGGAAAACAAAGCAGAGTTTATGACTTTTTTGAGGGGGTCTAAATCTCTATGCTATATTTCGAATACAACTGGAATTACTAAAGCCTGAGTCATTATCACTGTCTTGGAGAACTAGTAGTTCTTGTGAATAAACTCTGCATTCACTCCCTGTGAGTGGATTCACTTTGAAGGGTGGTTCTGGAGTGTATGGCCTGGATTCCTTTCCAGTGGACTCTAAACTAGAAACTTGAAATACACCAAATACTTTAAAACTTCTGATGGAAACATAGGTATTCTAAATAAAAAAATTATGGCCTTTGGACAGCTTTGATTGACAGGCAAGATGTGCTGGTTTTGTCTAGGATAGATGTAATTTTCTTCACAGTCACTGGTATGGGGTTGTGTTCTGGATTTATGCTGGAACCAGTATTGATAACATATGAATATTCCAGCTACTGCTGAGCAGAGCTTACCCAGGGTCAAGGCCTCTTCTACCTCTCAAGTCACCCCACCAGTGAGGAGACTGGGGGTGCACATGGAGGAAACACAGCCAGGACAACTGACCCCAACTGACCACAGGGTTATCCCAGACCATGTGGTGTTGTGCTCAGCATATAGAGCCAAGAAAAGGAGAAGAAAGAGGGGGATGTTTGGAGTGATGGAGTTTTTCTTCCCCACTCTCCATCACCTGTGATGGAGCCCTTCTCTCCTGAGAGATGGCTGAACACTTGCCTGCCCCTGGGAAAGCGGAGAATTAATTCCTTTTTCTTGCTTTGCTTATATGTACAGCTTTTGCTTTGCCTGTTAAACTGTCTTTATTGCAATCTCCAAGTTTCTCACTTTTACCTTTCCAATTCTCTCCTCCATCCAACCAAGATGGGGGGAAAGAGGCTGGGGAGGAGTGACTGAGTAGTAAGTAGTATGTAGCTGAGCTGCTGATTGGTATTAAACCATGACAAAAGGTGACAAAAAATGAGGAATATTTGCTATTTCCTAAATACGTCAATGCAGTGAGGATGTCAGTTCACGAGGCCAATCCAAACCTAAGTGGAGCACAAGCACCCAAATCAAATATGAAGAAAATGAAAAAAAAAAAAAGAGGTGGTCTTCAACATGAACAAATTCATTATATATATCCAGTGAACAGTGCTGGATCACTAGGTAATGGAGATAGAGTCCAAGTTTTGCAGAATTTGGATTGATGAATTGATCATGAGACAGTCTCTTCCTTACAATAAGCTGAATAAGGAATGGGAAGTAACATGAAAAGTAATCCAAATGAGTACACTAAACCTATAATATATTCCTATGACAATGTTGATGCATACCGACATTTGTGCCATCTTCTTTTAGACAAAGCGTTTTGTTCTGTACTGCCTTTGTTTCCTTTCTTTCCTGGAGAACACAAGCAATTTCCTTTGCCAGCAAAGAAGATGTCTGAATTCAAACTGGCAAGCAATGTTCCCCCACATCTTCTCACCCAGGATCGCATCCTTACAGCATGTTCTCTTAGCCAGTATCGGGCAGATTTTATATCACAGAAGGATAATAAAGCTGAAGAATTTTCAAAAGATTAATTTGTGGCAGTTGAGATTAGAAAAAATTAGCTTCATACTAGCAGTAGGACAACTAGTATGCTGCAAGTATGTAATTTTCCTCCATCAAACACAATTTTTGACAGACCAGTTGATGCAAGATTGAAAACGTGTGGATGCTTTTATGAACACTAATAAGTGGTGAGAAAGCCCATGAAAAATGCATTCTGTATTCTTGAAATACTTCATTCTTTCATGTGTGTGGAGAAGTTTTGCCTGCCTTTCATTTTAGACCTTTATATCTCACTACCAGTTCAGAATAATTGACAGACTAATACCAAGTACCAATTTTAAAAAATAACTCAAATTAAATAAATTTACGTTCAGAAATTTCTTCCATATTAGTGTATGCTTTACTTGTAGAAGTTCCTTGTAGCATGGGAGGAAGAGAATGGAAATCAGTCCCCAGCCAGATAGGAAACAATTTGAAGCAATTTCAAAAATCCTCTTCTTTGTGACTTTCCCAGACATGCCTTATTGGAATTACTTTTATGCAGTTATAATTCACTGAATGGAAAAAAAAAGGAAGAAACTTTATTTACTTTCAGCCACTTTTTACATTTCTATGTAGCTGTGACTCTTTTCAAGAAGGGCTAGGAACCAATTTAGCAACGAGTATTCTTGCAAGATAAATAAAGGTGAAAATAAGATCCGTGGGAAAAAAAAATTGGAAAATTAATTTAGATACTTGTATGCTATTTAAGGGAAGGAAGAAGTTTTTAAAATACTTTCTGAACTACAAAGGTGGATTTTAAAAACCAATGTATTTTTCAAATGTTATTTTTTGTTAGTTTTTCCTCGGCTCATGTTATTCTGTATGAAGAATTAATAGCACTAGCTAAAATCACTGTAAAATCTCTGCCATCAGCATTCAACACTGAATTATTCTTCATGTTTATTTTGGTTCTTGGCTTCATCTGAGCAAGGATGAGTAAACTCTGCCAAATCTTGTGTTTATATTGGATGAAAGGCAGATGTTCTTGGGAAAATAAGTTGAGACTTCAAGATTTATTTCAATAGAGAATTAATTTCATTCTCATTGTTTCCCCAAAACAATGGTTCACTGCAAGAGTCCAATCTATAATGTTTCCCTTTCAATTTTATAAAATACAACTCTTTGTGGTGATGCTTTAATATAGGAGTGCAAAATTTATCTCAGTGATGACTCATGTCGTCAAGAACTGAGTAAAGAGATTTGGACTAAGATAAATATCTAGCATGTATGCATGTTCTTCTGACAGCTTATCATAGAGCTGTGGAAATGAACTTGCTTTTCCAAGTTTCTTTACAGCCTCTGTGAAAAGGAAATATACTACAATTGTTTTTTGCTTGGTTGGTTGTTTAGTTTTATCCAAGTACACTGCTTGTGTTACTCCATGCCTTTTGCTGCATTTTAGGAAACTGTTTTAAATCTACTGGAAGAGCTCAGAATCAAGCTTTCTTTTCTGTTAGCAAAAATAGAAAATCCCCTGACCCATGAATATTACTTTCATAGCATCTACTTAAATTCACAGTGTACCAGGCACCATAAATCAAATATTTGCTCCCCAAGTACCCAATCACTCCATGTTGATTCCAAAAGTAGCGGTCAAAAAGCCTTAATATTTTTTTGCCTGCCAAAGTAGAGGAACTGACATGGTGAGGCAAGGATTCAAGCAAAACAACCTCAGAAAAATAGTTAAAGAAGCCCAAGACCATGCAAAAGCATTGTTACTATTATTATTATTATTATTATCATTATTATTATTATTTTAGCTATTATGTATATTAGCCATCATATAACTACTATACATATTATACTACACTTTGTTTAGTGCTACATTTCCATATTCCTTTAAGGTGACAGAAGCAGACAGATCAAAAAAGAGGGAGGCCCTATGGTTTCAGATTAGCACATACATAAATGCAGACACATTTCTGAAAGCTAATTTGTAGTGTGGCTTCTCAGCAACACCACAGAAAGCAAAGGAGCACCTCCCTAATGTGTATGTGTGTGTATTGCTTTAAAAGACAATGAAGACTCTCAGATGCCCAAATGACTCTAAACAGAAAATCAGTATCTCAGAGATGTGGCAGAACTAGCTCTTTGAATTGTAAAGCAATGAGTTATTGATCACTCAAAATTAATGCCCTCCTTTCCACTCCTTCTTAGTTACATCTGAAAGAAAGAAGTCCAGTAAGGAACTCAGTGAAATAAAAAGGGCCAATGAGATCACTAATTCTATTTTTTTTTGCTCAGTCAGACACGGCCTCTAAAAAACTTCCCTGCCTCAAGGTAGGTTTAATAGTTATAACATCTATCTATTTCTTTTTATGTTCTTTCCCTGTGTAGATGAAATGCATGGACTGTTTTCCTCCAAGGACATGCATCTCATAGTTTCCATGGCACAGTTTGTTTAAAGTATAAAATGCATTTTGCCACACTTCAAATAGCATGGCATGTGTATCATCTTTCCACCATTCTAAAAAATGAAGTGCATGAGGTGTGGTAATGGAGAGGATGTTTTTTGTGTATCACTCATTCGTGTGAAAATCGGAAAGGTGAAATCAAGTGTATAGTGATTAGAAAACGCTGCAGTGAGTAGCTGTAATCAGGCTGATAAAATGTCACACGTCAGACCTGGTTTTGGGTAATTTAGAGATCACAGAATGGCCCAGTGCAAGGCATGCAGACAATAAACCAAAGTGCTGTGACTAGTTTTGAGTGGTTTACAATAGCTAAAGATTAGAAATAAATTTTTCATTGTACTCTCTTTTCTTTTGATTCCAATTTTTTTTCCTCAGCGTCTGCTGTTTAATGCAGGCTGTGTGCCAAAACGATCTTAGAAAGTCTGCTATGCCAGATGTCACCCTTTTGCCCTTTTGCTCTGTCTGCAGATTTTCTTTTAGCAGCACTTGAAACTAAGTTAGTGCGCATACATTTTCCAGTAAAAAGAGGCATTATGAATAACACTTTTTGTATCTCGGAATAACACCCACAAAGCGCAGTACACATTATACATCAGCTACATCAACTAAATATTTAAAAGAAGGTTCTTCTTAACTCTTAGCTATGTGGGGAGTACCTAAGTGGTGTCATTCTTCCAAATACATATAACAGCTACAATGGAGGCTAGTTCTAGGGGTTAATAAAACCCCACAGAGATGGATTTTACAACATTAATTTTACCTGTGCTTGATAAAGATTAGTTATTTTATTCAACATACTTCTTGCAAGTTTTTTTATCTTCTGGTGTACAAGAGCTCTACTCTATTATTTCCAAAGGAGAAAACCATTCCTGTTTGAATTCTTTATGTAGCAATAGGATTAATTTTCTAAGATTTCCTCCCTTAAACTGCCAATTTCTAGAAAGTAGAAATGCCTATTGCTTCTCAAGTTACAGGCATAATTGCAGAATAAAAACTTTTATTTTTTTTTAATTAAAATGAGACATACATAAACTCTAATTTTCACAGGCCTCCCCCCATTCTTCAGGTACCAGGCATTAATCAAATAGTTAAATAATATTTTCTTTCTTTGTAGAAGAGATAATTTTTTTTAAAACTTGCATTTAACAAAACCTCTAAATATTACTCTGCATCTGATGACAGTGTATGGTCAGACATCGTTGGTCTGACTGCTGCAGATGACTGTAATGTGTACTCATGACATACTGTGTTGGTGTTTTTCTTGTTTCATATTTTTTATTCAATGAAGTTTGGGCAGAGATCAACTACTGTGGATCACTCCTTCTTTTGGATCAACCACACAACAAAAAAAAATGAAACAAACAAAAAAAATCACTAAAAAAGGGGCCCAATTTCACGCCCTGCTCCCCCCCCCCAAAA
>VXBB01017653.1:151081-173035 GCA_013399915.1 Illadopsis cleaveri | reverse complement strand
TTTTTTTTTTTTTTTAAGGATGCTGGGAATGGTGCAGTGATCCTACATATTTTCTGTTCATTATTTCCATTACTAAGGAGCTTAATTCTGAATACTTTTTTTACACCTCTGAAGTCCAGATGCATTTCAAGGAAGCAGGTATCAGAAGTTGGGTCACCTAAGACTTGTTTTCTGTAACACACTCTTATTTTACCTACCAAAATAAAGGTGCATTATCACACTACTTTTTAATTCTCATTATACTATAATCTCTGTTTATAGCACTGAAAAGATTGTTCCAATTTTGGCAAACCATAGCTGCAGTTTAATTAAGCTTTTGCCTCCCCTGTCATAAGATATAAATAGAAAATAAAACACATATGCAAAAAAAATCTACAGCACAAGTGAAGAGAAGTGGGTGCCTTGGGAGACTTGGAAAAAAATAAACTTTTTCAGCTACTCAACTAGTTGATTACTTATTTAATAACCAGCTCCAGTATATTACATTTATAGCATTAAGTTCCACAGCATTATGTGCTCAGTTTTATATAATTTAAAAGCAAACAAACAACTCTCTTCATTGACTCAAGGTAAGAGGGTTAATTAGAAGGCCAGAACTGGTGAGTCTGTAAACTAACGAGGCACTGGCTTACCAGGGAAATGTAGAGGGGTTACTTTAACACTATACATATGTACAAACATATATATTCACAGACACACTGCTGAAAGATACCAAAATGCTCTCCTCTGAATTAAGGAAGTTTCATTATACTGTGTTGGGTATTTTTAACCAAGGCTACAGACGCAGAATTTAGGCTGAAGATTGCCAGAGATCCACCTTCAGTATATGAGTTTTTTAAGCTTAATCTGTATGAGTTACATTACAGTGCCACAAAAGCAATCTAAATTAAAACATAAGCCATCACTATATCAACTGATTGGCAGTCTACAAGTATGATTATCTCCCTACAGAAGAAAAAGTTCTAATTTTTCAACAGTTCTAGGAAAACATTAGCATTGTGAAGCAGCATTCAAAACTAATTGTAATTCTTTTGCATTCAGAGACATGATTTGTTCTATATATCCTTTTGGTTTTCCTTATGGCTTTTTTAGTTGTTGTTGCTGTTGCTTTTCTTCTCATTTTCATTATAGCAAGTACCGGTAAAATGTCAGGCATCTAATTGGATAGTAAATACAAATACTAAGATATCTCTTTTAGAGTATATGTTGAAACTAGGTTTAATCATATTTAATAAAATTCTTTCAGATGCAATGACTAGCAAGGTCCTAAAAATGGAAGTTCTCAATTTGTTAAGCTCAAAATATCTACAAAAGTCTTAATTTTTAACCTATTCTCTCAAAATATACGTTTATTTGCATAAAGCTGTGCAAAAAACCAAAGGTAGTTCAACTTTGCATTTGTTATTTATGTCATTAATGATGAAATCATGCTATGGAAAGTTATAATCACATCAGCTATTTTTGGCATCAGTGATAGTCTCAAACTCCCTGCCCAATTTTTTAGATACTTACTCTTCCAATTGAAAATTCCCACAAAACCTTTAGGCTCAGAAGTGAACTTTACATCATTATCTCTACTGCACTTACCTGTTAACACTTGTCTTCTGTCTAACCTTATGCAGTATTCAAGAGTGCTTCATTTATTCACATTATGTCATGGGAGAAATCACTAGAAAATATAGCTGGAAAGGTAGAGTTGGCCGTGGTGCTTGTGATGTTCCAGCCTCATTTAATCCATGAATTTAAGGGTATAACACTCATCATGCATGTGTCCAAATCACCCCTGTCAAAAAGAAGTTTGAACTCCCATTCCACGAAATGGCCTCATCAGCAACTGTGTGACCTGAACTACTGGGTCTCTGTCTGTCATTCCTGCTGTGGGTGATTCACCTTACAAGGAGGATACATTAAAATGCAAGAAGATCTCCTGAGAAGGTTATTTCATATCCTGGTGGTAATAGCCTTGCTATGAAAATTTAAGTCAAAGTCGTTGCTTTGGTGAATATGGTGCATGTAACTCCAGAATGCCAGCTGGCTGCATATCCCTATGTGCTAAAAGTCATAATTTTTCTTGTCACTTCCAACCTGTTAACACCTCCCAACACAACAGTTGTTGAGGATTCTCTATGCTCACTATAGACCTAAAGACCTAATTTTTCTGTCTTCACTGTAAAGGAGACCAAATTCTTAACACCCACATTTTGGAAGGAGGCCTAGCAACCATATTTAGAATGATGAATGAATGCCAATGTTGAGGACCTAATCTCCACTTACTGAATTAATCCTGAAGAAATTAGTGAGACAAAAATCAAGGCCAAGACACACCATAGCACATCCAGAGGACACTGTCTCTTTATGTCTTTGATAAGAGCCCTGGAGATAAGAGTGGTGCAAAACTGAAGACTTTGGGGAGGGTAATGTTGGAAGTCTCGGAGGACAAAAGAGCCCAAACTGTAGTAAGTCATCAGATTTATCTCTCTGTTAAACTGAGTGGAAAATGGTGGCTGTTGTTCTTTGTCTATTCCAACTACACATTCCATCCAAGGAAATGTCTGTTTCATCTCTCTACTGATTTTTCTTCTCTGTGCCAGTTTTACAGTGAAACTGGTGTGATCCTAGAACCTGACTTATGATCCTTTCCCAACAGTTGTCATGAACAAACCACTAGCACATTAGCAATGTTCCTGTCCTTTTCTTCTTTTTCAGATTTTATTTCACCTCATGAAATTATTTAAGGTTAAATGTTCCATAGGTCTAGAAACATTAAAAGGTTTTCAATATGATTTTTCTTTAGAATACATTGAAAACTGAAAAATATTATCTACAATACTTCAAAGTTCATAGTAAAATAAAATGCACTTTTAGAAAGTTTTCATTGACAGTCTTCCTGACACTCCAGGAATCAAATAAAACCAGGAATTAAAGACTTATCCTGTTATTTTTAAATTGTGCAAGAGATAAATTTTTTTTCAATTACAGTCTTTTATGTAGAGCAAATTTTCCCTTCCAAAGTTAATTTTCTTTTTTTTTTTAAATAGTCAATATCGAAAACGTTACAGTTTAACAAAGCACTTCTTTGGTTTGGCACTTGGAATATCATAATTTTAAAATGTAACATTTTAGTAAAGAATTTTTAAAATAAAACTTGAATGAGAAAAAAAGTGGAGAAGTGAATTCCAAAAAAAAATTATTAATGATTATTTATGTTGATTAAATACACTGTTCTAAATGCAACTACTTTTACCCAGCAAAGTTTCTTAATAAAATGCTGAAGTATTCCCTTTATATTGGAACAATAGATGTTTCTGATGCATTTAAAATTTTAAAAATACTTTAACTGCTACATTTTATGTCCAACATCACTAATATGATAGAGGTTTAATTGTTCATTACAAGAATTCATTTATTCCTGTAGCAAACACCAACCATTATTATGGGATATAGTAATAGAAATTTAAAGAGATACTACAATATTTATTGTATGCATACAAGTCAGTAAGTCTGACTGTCCCACTGAGATCTCTGGAAAGGCTACCCTGCCATTTATCCATCCTGCCACAGCAATGCCAAGGTCATCGAGCTTTGGCCTGGAGCTGACAGGTGGCTGGATACTCCTTAGGTGCAGGAGGAGTGTGGACTGCAAGTATGAGTTCCTGTTTAACTCCAGAGACATGCAAGTTTTCATGTTATAGACTAGCCACAATTTTTTTGATAAATTATTGAAAAAAAAAATTGATTTAGCCATAGAGAAATAGCTGACTATAGCATGCCGTGGCAAGAGCAAATCCACCAATAGTGCATGAATGACAACTCGGGGAAGGTACACTACAAAACTTTGGCTATCCCTTCCCAATAAACATGGATCTCTACAGCCACAACGCTCTTGTCAGCAACCTGAACTCACACTGAGTTCAGTGATATATAAAAACTAATGTCAGGGCACGTTTTGTGAAGTACCCTATAAAGTTTGGAGTCCTCTGAAAAAGTTAAAGTTTTTTTTTCTTCCTGACTTTGACTTGGCCCCTTGGTTAACTGAAGTCCACAGAAGCAACTAAAGCAGGCTCAAAGTGGTTGATGCAATCTTCAAGTGCAGATTACATCTCATGCCAGAAATTGTGTTTTCTCTCCTCTGGTATTACCAGTGAATTTATCTCCAGACCAACATTCAAGGTTTGCCAACACGGTGCGCAGCTGCATTAGTTTATCACTGAATATGGTCTGAAAACAATTATTGTGTTATGTTATGATGAAAGATTTAAAAGAGCAGTATCTGTCATCACTGGAGATGCAAAGAAGTGAATGTCAAGAGTGAGTTAAGAAAATCCAAGATTTCCTATGAGATACCTTGAAGAAGAGTGCAAGTTACTCAACTATAACTGTAATACAACATCAAAAATGGAGTCTAGCTGTGATGCATTTTCACTATGTGCTAACAACAGTCAAGAAAATGAGACCACATTTATTCAGAGCAAAGGCATTAATGATTTCAAATTCCAAGGTCTTGTTAAATGGTAGAGTCAGATAAATTTGTGGCCAAAAATATGGCTGTTATAACCAGGCAGTGAGGATCTCCCAGGAATAAAATTTCAGATGGCATTTTGTGTTGTGATAGAAATAGAGGTCAAGGAAAAAGCAATCTAGATCCACAGCACCAACTTGAACTGACAATCAAGCAGGTTCCAGTAATGGCTGCATGCTGGCAAGCTGAAACTGAAGACACTTGAACTATTCTCTTTTGGTTATATTGACACCTAGTGAAACAGAAAGGCTGAAAGCTGAGACACATCATAATAAATAAATAAGATTTAACAATTTATAGAAATGCCAAGCTACTTTTCCACAGTCTACACATCCATCATATAAAAAAGCATCAAGAAAAAGCCAGTTCTGAATTCTCCAGCCCAGCCTACAGTGATACAATGAGAAGGTAAGCCAGAGAAAAGTGCTTTTAGCAGACAGCACACTGCAGACCAAAATCCAGACTCTTTCCAGATTGCAGTTCTTTAGCACAGGAGACAAGCTTAATGCATGTGATACAGTAGCTGTACATCTCTCCAGAAGGCCCCAAACAACCCCAAAAGACTTTGATGTGAGCTGCTTCATCCATTAAAACACTGCATACTGTAGAATTCAGGATCCAGCGCTAACGGCAGTTATTACCTACTGCCAGCTTATTTGTGGATGAGCTGCAAATGCAAGATAGACTTAATCAGTGTTGTAGGAGCTGACACTTAGCTGAGCAAACATTTCGTACTTAATGTATACCAATATGCACAGAGCAAGCCAAAAGTCATAACTACAGGCCATGAATTTGTTGAACATGTATTTTGAACAGCATGAAATCCACAACTGTTCAGACATCATAAAACTCTCCAACATCATTAAATCACAACTAAGGCAGACATAATTATCATAGGCAGGACTATGTTTACAATCTACATTTAGTGAACACACATTCTTGAAAAGTCTTCAAGATTTTGAGTGGAGGACCAACCTGGAACCAACTTCAGGCATATTTTTCAAGTATTTGGTTTAGACATCAGCAACAGAAGAAACTGGAAATTTGTAGGCTTCAAGATAGATACACAACCACTCACACAAAGCAAATGATGAAAGAATAATATTGGATGTATAGTATAACTAGAAATCAGGGCAGTAGAAATGAAATCAAGTACATCTGCAGAGCAAAGGCAAGTCAAAAGCCCGAGTGAAATCAGGGGCTTTAACTCAAACAATTTTAGGAATTAACAGTAAGTTGTTCAGTAAATGCAAAGATCTGGTGGACGAAATTAATGAGCTCTTAATAAAGACCATGTTCAGTGTTCCTATGACATAATTTTTACTAATCAGTTCTTGCACCATCAATTCAGGCAATAGTCACAGAAAATTCATGATAACTACAGACATTGTTCAAGGAAGGAGTAGCTACCTGAATGTAACTTGGAGGAAAGAATTTAGAATGAAAAGCAGCCAAGAAATCAGCTTTGTGTCCACACACCCTAAGTGTCAGCTGCAATTTTCACCCCTTTATAGACAGGTCTTTTATAAAGAGAGTACACAATTCTAGAAATAGTGTAGAAACTTGAGGTAGGACACAGGTTAGTACTGGATATCTGTTTAAAAAGTAAATAAACAAGTAAATAAAAATAAATCTCAAATGTAGGAATGCATTTCCCACACCCACAGTAGGTGCTTCCAAATAGGGAAAGAGTTTCAGTTCACCTCTAGACATTTTAGGAAGTTTACCTAGATTTTTCCATACCCTCCTGGCAGTGATTGGCTCAGCACCAGCACTAAAACATGGATTGGGCTCTGAGAGTGTAACTCAAAGCCTCTTGATGATCTTATTGGCAGCAGGCCAGGTTGTCCTTCCTAAAACATTCAGTATTTAGGAAGGAGCACAAGAGAAACAAAAGGCTTTTTAGAGTGTTTTAGCAGGGTGTCAGAAGTTTTCTAAGACACCACTGCGTGGCTTATCTTTTGTTTTCTGTAACGTTTGTTATTTTGTTATTTTTCTTTATTAAACCTTTTGCTTTACAAAACACCTCTGAAGAGCAGTCTTGCTAATTAATTTTAGCCACTTCTCTGCAAAGGCTGACCCTCAGAGATTGATACTTTTACACGTGGTTCATTACACTCTGACCACGTGCTAACCTCTATCACCCAAACCTTAAAGGGATTCTGAATGTATTACTATGAATGATATGAACATAAACATGATATGAAGCAAGCTTAACACAGTTTATGGGTAAGCTAATGCTGCAGCATAATAATTGTTGCTATTTATTATGATACCACAAAGATACTTACTGGTTCCTGAGGCTCTCAGAGAAAGGAACAGCATCATTCCCAGAATATTGAAATTCACCTGGTCTAACAGCAAAGTGTTTTAACATTCAGTGTAAGCAATCCAGCAACCAACCCTTTTATATTTCTATGTTAGGAACTGTCATAGGGGAGAATTAAACCATCCGTGACCAAAACTGTTAATGTAATCAATGAGCATTTGGGCATTCCCTGGCATCTGCACTGTGACTCAAGACACTTCCATTTGTTTAAGATAATCTATGTGAAATTGCAATGAGGAGATAGTCATTGCCTAAATTTTCCTTTTAAAGTCAGGTTCGTCAGGACTGGGTACAAGAACGTCAAAGTATAATCTTGTGAGTGTTAGATGAAAATAATTTGCAGTCTCTTGGCAGCAGCTTGGAAATAACTATTTCTGCAATAGCAAGTCATGTCAAATAATCTACCATCCATAAAAGACACAGCACTAAATGCAAACTAATGAGGATTGCTGAATCTGGGAACAATTAAACCTGTCAACTAAACCCCACACTGCAGACATGAAAGGTACAGTGCACTCCAAAACAGAGAAAATCCTCTGTAGCTTCTAATGTAATCCTTCCAGATGGATTTGGTGAATTAAGTAGAAGACATGGTGAAAAGCTTTCACAAATTTGATTGGTCCCTGGACTCTCAACCAGCAACCCAACCAGCAACCTCCTCAGTCAATCGTTCAAATGCTGCCTTTTCATCAGAAAATTGAGCTCTATAAAAAAGGTCACTGTCAATAAAGCACACTTAAAGCTGTGGATGGGAAATTGAAGTGAAAGAAAAGCCAGTTCAGGGTGATCATTTCTAGAAGCCATGTCTCAGGATATGGAGAGGATGACCATCAAAACATAGGAAGCTTCACAAGGATTTCACAAGGAAGGTTCAACAAGCCTTGGTTGAAATCCTGTCTTGTGTGATGTCCTGATGAATTTCCTGTGGATTTGCATAATTGCACATTGAAAAATCAGATAATTTTGAGGAAGGTGGGGGTTTTTTATATTGCCATGGTAAGTAGATCACTTACCAGTTTTAATCTGTTTCTTTGGCAAGAAAAATGTTTATGAAGTTATAAAGTTTGCAGTTTCTATTGTAAAGAATGCTTCTGAAATGGTGTGTCTGTAGCTTATAAAAATAATGTTACCTGCTAGTTTATAATTGAAAGAGTCTAGAAATGACAACCCAGAGGAAATATCCCAAGTCTAAAAGCTCAATTTTGTGTTTTTCCTGCCAGTACACAGTTTTCCATGGTTAACAAAGGTGATTTGAA
Organism: Illadopsis cleaveri; assembly: GCA_013399915.1. Lineage (NCBI taxonomy): Eukaryota > Metazoa > Chordata > Aves > Passeriformes > Timaliidae > Illadopsis > Illadopsis cleaveri. Next base: position 164,931 of record VXBB01017653.1, on the reverse strand, counting down.
GACATGGAAGCTGTCTGAGAGCTGGGAAAGAAGTTATTCTTTCTGGTTTTGTCACTTTAAAAGAAGAATTAATTCCTAAAGAAGAATTGTATGAGGGAGCATCAAATCATGTCCTGCATTTTCAGAAGAAGACATAGCATAGTTTTAAATTAAATGTATAAAGTGCAAAATAACAGGCACCCTAACTTACCTTGAGGCTGTTTCCTTCTTAAAAAAAAATGTACAAGCATGAAAATGGGAGATTTTTGGAAAATTGACATCTGCTCCTCCTTTGCCTTGGCAAGAATGAGGAAAAGATGAATAATCGAAGCCTGTCCTTGTCTAAGCCAATGACTGTCATTGCAAATTGGTACAACTTGAACTTTCTAACTACATTAGGCAGAAGAGCAACCTGAGGCAAGCAAATCTGGCTCTCCCAGCTTGTGTTGAGGGGAAGCTGTGACACTGCAGAAGCCAGATATACCGGCAGAAAGATATGACCTCATTGGAAGGGAGGTTAGTCGATTGTTAGGCTTGCTTAAAGCCATTTCCAATTACAGTTTTAATCACTTTGAGTAATGAAGGACACAACAAATATTTTTGCCTAGTCCCCAAATTGAATCAAGCCATTCTTCTGTGAGTCATGTAGATCTACAGAAGAACTTCATCTCATACACCAGAATGTTACTAAAATTGCTTTCACATAGCCTTTTCATCTCTGGGAGTGGAGAATAGGATGGGAAAACATTATGAGAAAGTCTGTGTGTAAGGTCTGTCTTTCTAATCTTGCCAGAGGGAGGATGTATTCAAAAAAAAGGCAAAAACATATCTCTGTTGTATTTTCCTAGTTCTGCATATCACCATTGAACTGAAATTGTCATGTCCTGTGATGCAAAAGATACAGAATTCAATTAAATAAGCACAAAAGGGATTCAATAGTTTGAATCTCACATGCATATACTGTGATGATTTCTGCCTACTGAGCTTCCAAGCTGAGGAACAGTCAGTTCTCTGAAGCCCTCAAGCAGGCTTGGCAATCATGGATCTTACATTAGGCTATGCTATGTAGATGAAAGTGGCAGAAAAGTCTGTGTGCTTAGCTGCTACCCAGCCTGCCCTGAAATGCTTCCAATATAAATGAAATCATTAAACGTTTGGAGATCCTTAAGGACATGACCTGTAGAATTTATTGTATTTATTGCTTTATTATTTTGAGTCAACTTAGAACAATAATTTTCTTCCATTGGCAGCATTGATATTTGCAGTTTCACATCATTCTGTTAAGAAGCAGGATAGTGCTTCACTGAGGTGATCTTAGAAATTTTCTTTCCATTTAAATGAGAGCATCTAAGTGATCTGAACTGATATGGGAGAAGAAAATAGCAATATAAAGCCTTAGAAGGCAAAACTGCTGTCTGTCTACCAGCTCAACACCTTGATCAACCTGAAATGATGCTTTGAAGTTAACACATCAGTCATATTAAGATTTAGTCAGATTTATGAAATCCAAGGGTTTTTTGTTCCACAGGAATAAATTTCTTTTTCTCGGTATTTTAGATGCAGAATTATTTTTAAGCTCCAAAACTCCATTTCTATATAGAAGCATGAAAGCATTACACGTGCCATGAAAACATCATTCATGGTAGAGTAAAATGCATTAGATTTCAGATGTGTTAGTGACAATGAAACAACATAATAGAGCTTGGCAAAATGAAGACAGTCATAACACACATCTTTGACAACAGCATCCAAACAGCAGAGAAAATAAATCTACTTCAGAGGCCTTACTAAAGACTTATAATAAATAGATAAATAAAATACGTAAGAGTAAATTTTTTTTCCTGGTGACGACCTCCCTTTGCATTCAAAGGGGGCACTGCATAAGATGCTACAGTAAAGAAAAAGAGAGCAGGTAAGGACACAGGTCCTGAGAACCTTGTGTGTTTACAGCCAGGATAAAATTCCTAAAAGACAGCTTTACTTACTCACTTACCTGTGTATCTCTTCATGCTGCACATAATAATTCCACCAGAAAAAAAACCAGTAAAAGACAGGAAAAGATCCTAAGAGTTCACAGATAACATTCCACGGCCAGCTTTATCCATTTTAGCTCCATGCAGAATGAGTTTTCAGCACCTTTAGCATAACTGGAAACATGATATTGGATAAAGGAAGAAGACAATATACAAGGTACTTCTTTTAATTACATCACAATTAGTTCAGCAGAAGTAGTATCAAGAATAACTTTTTCTTTAAATTATTCTCTTATTCGTGTCTATCTGATGAAGTGCTCCCTGTTGATATCATCCTAACCCTTTCCATTTCATACATTTACCTTATTCAAATTATCCATGATTATCATGTGAAAAGGGAAATCATGTAAAGTGATTTATTGCCGCTCCTACATCCCTTTAGTTTCAACTGAGACCTATGTCAAGGCTGTGCTCATGTTCAACAGCCCCCACTCTCCAAATTTCCCATTTATTAACAATTTTTAATTCATAAGTATATGCTGCAATTTCTAAGTGTAATAGAAGGTTGAAGGGCTGGAGAACCTGCTATGTGAAGAAAGTAAGGTCTCTTTTGCCAGGAGAACGAAAGGCTTGGGGAACCTCATCACAGTATTCCAGTCCTTAAAAGACAGTAAGGAAGAGGGCAGAGGCTCTCCTCTCACAAGACCTACATGGAGAAGACAAGGGGTGATGGGGTATCAGGAGAGCTTTCATCTCAATATAAGAAGGGCATTTTATTACAGAAGAACAACAATTCCCTGGAACAGCCCCCCCAGCACATGGTAGAGCTCCTGTCACTGGAGGTTTTCAGGCTGTGATTGAACAGGGTGGTAGATAATCTTATCTAGGCTCCTTTTCCTAACAAAATGTTGGGCCAGATGGTCTTTTAAGGTCTCTTCCAACCCAGGCTTGTCTATAATCCTATGATTCTATTACCTTCAATAGAGGTTTAAACTGGAGTGAGGTTTTGAAAACACAGTGAGAGTGATAGACATTACACTAAAAACACAAGCAAATATTGTTGCTCTACCATTGTTAGATCAAATAACCCCCACAATGAATTTTGTTTGTTGTATGGGAGGCCTTTTCTTTTCACGAGTGTTTCAAATCATAGTATTAAGGGTGCCATTATGTAACACTAAATCACTTTAGAAAAAATCTCAAAAGTATGGTAATTCCAAAACATAATGGAAGTAACAGTATTTTTTCAAGAAATTTTATAATGATCAGAACTGAATCCATCATCTTCTTAGATAACAGTAAGTAGCAATTAATGCCATCATTTTTTACCAACTGGCTTTAAACACAGGCACAGACAATTTTATTACAAGTTTAGAAAAAGTAACTTCACCATTCATACGAGAATTTCTGCCTGCTTTTCAAGAAAATGAATGCAATTTTCTCATTTTTTTGACTTGTAAAATGTGTGTGATGACCTTCCAAAACTTTCTATCCATTACAGATGAGTTCTTTCCATATGTATCTGAATGAATATACATTATTCAGCAGATCATTTAATGCAAAAATATATTAAAATTGAAGAGGGAAAAGCTCCAAAAAACCAACCAAACAAAAAGAAAAGAAAATAAATTTATTGTATACCTGATATAAATTTGTGTAAGTCTACCATAGAATAAACTGCAAAGGACATCAACTTCACTCAAGTTAGGTGTCCTGCTTTAGAACTGATAAATGATAGTGATGAAACATAATATTTTTCCCCAAAGCAGCTGTGAAAGCACCTTATAATGATAAAAAGATTTTCAGACTTTTGCAATTTGAGTTGTATGTTTTATAACACTTATGAATTATTTCAATGCATGTGTATGACATACTTCATTGGAGTGAATGAAATAGGAAGAGCATTTTCACGAGAATTTTGGGACAAAACATAAGAAATTTCTGGGGATATTAACATTGGAATTGACAGCTTCATTCAGAAATATGGAAGTTACTAAACAATCTTTTGGAAGTTTGGAGTTTTTCACTGTAAGCTACATGAAAATCGACAAAGCACAAGAAGATAATAAAGTCTAATTTGAGATGATAGATCTCAGTGAAAGCTGAAAGAAATCAGCATGAATTAGAGGACTGTTAACAATATTAATGTCACCTTGACTTTCAAAAAGAATGTGAAAAAAGGATTTGGACAGATTACTATACTCACAATGTGGGTTTTTTATATCCTTGTCATTCCAAAGTTTTTATAATACTACATTCCTTAGCAGGAGGGAAAACACAACCAAAACATAAGTCCATTTGATGCTAGGGAGAGAGTAGACAGTGTGTATGTTATTTCTACAAAACAGTATCCCACTGGATCAGGAAAATACCTCAGGATGTCTAATATAGATAACAACCATTTTCGGGTTAGCAAACAAAATATCAAGTTATGACAAAAAGTTCACTGTGTTGCTAACATAATTCATACATAAAATTTCTAGGAGTAGAATAACTAACGTTGTTTGCATTTTATGAACAAGAAACAGTGACCAATCACTCATCAGAATTTTTTCCATTAGCCTAAACAGTAACAACAGCCTCAGACGATGTGTTTTAACAGACAGCTTTAATACTCAGGAACTTTTAACAATTTCAAAAGTTGGCCAGAAAGAAGTGAAGATAAAAAGAGGAAAGAAATCTAATGCACAACAAATCTTAACGGTTATAAACAATAGTGAATGCAGTTCTCTTTATTCTTTGCTTATCAGATGTCAATTGACTACCAGGTCAGACTGTTTAAACGTCTACAGAATTATAAAAGGCTAGGAGCTCTCTTCGTATTAGGTAACTATGGCAAGAAAAGGAAAACATGTATCTTATTATATCATATTTAGTAGCGCCTGTGAATTCAGAAAGGACTGCCAAAACTATTTTCATAAGAATCAGGTTCATGGACTTGTGCATGTCCAGTTTCTTTAAGCATTCCAGAGCCTGAGCTTTCCCATATCACTGGTAAGGTTTCCTCTCTCCAGGCCTTCCATCTAGTCTTAGGGGTCTGTGGCTCCTGAAAACAAGTTATTCTAGTAAGTGTGGAAGAAAGCACTGGGTACCTCAGCCTTTTCCATAACAATTTTATCAGCACTGTGGTCTCTTTTCCCCTAGCCTTCATTTTCTTATTATATGCCTGGAGAAACCCTTCTTATTTCTCTTTATGACCCTCACCAAATTCAATTCCAGATGAGCTTTGGCTTTCTTAATTCCATCCCTTTTCACTTCCACAGTATCTCTACGTATATGAGTTGTCTCACCCCAGTTCCACTTCTTGTATGTTGCTACATGATAGCAGGAGATGCCAAGAAGAAAGGTAGGTCTAGGATTTCTAACTCCAAGGCAAAGATTAAAATATCCCCTTTAGTAAGGCTTCACAGTTTTGAGAGAGGAATTAAATAAGGTATTTGAAGTAAAATATGTTGTGAAGACTCTTGACTAGTTCAAGTTGGGCTGGCATGAATATATGGTGGAGAGCAATACTATGCAGAGATAATAGCTTTAGTCTTAAAAGCTTAATGAAGAATTAAGGCAGCAGCCAATGAAAGCTTGAAAACCCTGCTTTTAAGTACAGTTGAGTAGCTCAGGTGCCACACTGCCTTCATATCCATATATTGTTTCAACTTCAGCAGCTAGATCCATTGGCACTAGCTTTGCATATTCACTATGTTTTGGTATGAAAATATCCCAAGCCAATTACTCTTATTCCTTTTTTCCTTGAACAAAACAAAGCAAAAGAAAAACAAATTTTCATACATAACCGTTTACCCAGTGCTTGGAGAACTGATTTGGGAAAAACTTGAGCTCAAAACTTCTGACTTAAGGGATTTGGAATTAGAATTTGATCCCACAACCATTTAACAAGTCCTAAATGCTAGGTTAAAATAGTCAATAGGGTTTTTAGCTCAGGAAAAAAACCAACAGCCACTCCAGTCTGGTTTTGAGGTCTTCTAATAGTACATCAGGTTACTTTAACCAGTTTGAGATCTGGCTGTTGAATGAGTGCCCCACCTTAAAAATACATGCTAAACTCTTTTCCCTGATGCATATGTTCTCCTGACACTTGTTGCCACACCATTTTGTAGGTGTCTGAGTAAGGTAAAAATAGAACACTGCTTTTAGGGACAGCCAATTCCTTCACTGAACTCAATGTCTATGCATAGTCACTGTAATTTGGCATAATTCCATCCTTCTGCCAAGTATAGACACACTTACAATGGTCTACTGTGGATGTCGCAGCCAAGGCAAGGAGAAACTAACTAATGCTGTCTAGGTGAGAAGTGCTGGCATATTGAATATCTCCCAGGGAGACAGCACACTGTGTATATTTCTTTATCTTCCATGGGACAGACAGACTTTTAAGTGGCTATCAGGAGTATCCAGTAAGAGGATTACAGACTAGAACATATCCTGCCCTGCAGCAACTGGAAAAAGCCCCCCACAGTTTTCACTCATGAGATTGGAATGGGAACTGGGGGAAACCAACATGAACAGCTGCTTCCTAACTCACAAGCAAGTTAGATTTACACAGAAAACTCACAAGCCTAAATAATTGTCCTCTCTAAGACCAATATTCAAGGCCTTGCCAAAATATCTTTTGCAGATAATGACTTGATGGCTGCCTGCATTCCTCTGTTGACACTGTCATTTCTGCTGTTGCCCTATTTATCATTTACAGGTTAGATATCTAGTTTACTTGAAATGTCCTTCCATGAGCCTACATTTTAAAATTTCTTCTACTATTAAGTCTGTAGGGCCTAATCTGGTAGCCCTAAAAATATGTTGTGGAGTGAAGGAAACTCATTCATATACAAAGTAAACATTGTTAGGGGATTTGGCCAAAAGAGAAAGGCTTCCCTCTTTCTTTCTACAAAAGATATTTTATATTCACATGTGAAACAGAACTGCAATAGACAAGATGCATACAAATATGTTTCATCTACTCACTACTTAGGTGGCAAATTTGAGCTAAAACCATTGCTAAAAATCAAATAGAGCAAGGAATTGCACTGGATCTTCTGGATTTCATAACACTCGAACTACAAGGGAAAAAATATGCTCTACAAATATATTCTATTGCTAGTACTGTGTGTGAAAGACAAAACATAGATTTTTAAAATAGTTTTGTAAGCACTTCTAATGGAAACACTCTCAGGTTTTTTACAGCTTTGCTCTCTTTGAACATTTGTTGGAGCACACATTTATCTCCCTGAATGATTGCAATAAAAATGGTGGTGAACAACACCTCCAGCAAAGCAAATTACCAGCTTGCATGTGGAAGAAATCACTCTGCTGTTGCATTTTCCAGCCCTCTTCCACTTTGGCTTTTACCAACATCAGTGTTCTCTCCGAATATAAAAAAAAATATTATAGACTGTATACTATGGTGCAGGAGGACTGATTGAGTAGAACTACTGGAGGGCAGAACTTATCAACAGGCAGCCGTGACTGTGTCATTTACCTGTCTGCTTTGAAGTCTGCTAATCTTTTTATGTAACGTGAAAAAATGTAAGCAAAGAACTGCTAGTGTATACACACAATTTCCTTCTCTTTCTCAGTCTCAATCAGTCAAATACACATGCAAATGCACATGCACACACAGAGAGCAGTTCTTTCTTTGTTCAGCTTTGATTATGACAGTTATCAGCTAAATTCTCTGCAGTTTTAGTTTTTCTTTTTTTTTTTCTTTTTTTTTTTTTTCAGTTAAAGGCTTTTCAGGAGGAATTTAATTTTTACAGACTGAAAACTGAAAGAAACGTTTGTTAGTTGACAACCACAGAATTTCTTGATCTTACATTATTCATTTTTAAACTATTACTGTGAAACGAGTTAAAGGACTTTGAAATGGAAAATCCCAGGCTTTACAGTTCTTCACTGCTTTTTATCCAGTCATTGCTCTCATCCACATTTTTTTACTTAGAAATAAATGCTTTCATTAAGAAGAAATAGATTTTTTTTAGCTGACTAGAATCTTTCATACAGCAATTTCAATGTACACCTTTATTCTAAGAAGTGAGTTTCTTAAATAACATCTATTTGCTCTCTGAAAGCATGCTAACAGTCTTATACAACACACTCCATTAGCATGGAAATGGATTTTTTGTGTGTAATTTATTTTTCTGCTGCTGTATTACATTATAGCTGCAGTTATCAAAGAGAGACTGGAAAATTCTTGTTGTACTTTGAAGTGTGTAAGATTCCAGCTCCTTTTTTTTAAAATTGTATTTCTAATATGTGTTCTAACAAACATCATATTTTGTAATAAGTGTAAGTGTATGTATGCAGCACTACAGACATGTATTTAAATTTTCCCCATTTTTGAAACATTTCAAGAAATAAAAATGTTGCAAGGAGCATGTGACTATATTAGACAACCTTAGATTTATTAGTATAACATGTAACCATTTAAAAATAATGTTCCAGGAATTATGAGAGAATAAAAAAAGAGTAGGTAGGAACGAGATTAATATTGTGTTTACCTGAAGCTGTTTATTGCTAATATGAGTCATTCAAAATAACATCGTGGAAAACAATTGACAGCAAGTATGTAGCTACATGACCAAAGGAGGTTATTTCTTCAGTGAGACTGCTGAAAATAATTCCTAATGCAAATTTGACTTCATATGACACAACATTAGGTCCTAACCTTAGTGCAAAATCTTACTAGAAAAAATAAAAATGTGTTGAGAAAAAAATGTACTGAGTAACTGAACTTTTCCAGCAGTGATCTGTGATACTAGGATAAAATACTGAATGCTGAAGTTGAATCAGAGGCAGTTTTGGACACTTCAGTATTTTCAGTACACAGCAGTATGCCAGCTCAGTCCTTTTTGTGGCTATTTTTATGTGTCACAGACAACAGATAAGTTTACCATGGTTTGATAAGAAAAGAATTTCTACTTACCAACTTATTCCACTTCAAGACTAATATAATGAGCCTTGCTGGGATCTGTTGGGTCCTAGAAGCCATATATATGAACTGGACATAGTGAGGAAGCCAGACAGGTCATGAATTTTTATGCAGAGTATTCACTATATCTCTAAACAAAAAAAACCCCACCATGTTCTACTAGTGAAAAAAAATATTTAAAGGATCATTTTTTTCTTCCCACAATGCTGGTTGAATCAGCTCAGTACTCTGCATGAGTTAGGCCAGGCCCTGAACAGACAAAATGTGTGACTACAGCAAGGTTCATGAGGACAGAACACCTGGGTGTTCAGCTGTGCCATGATGGCAGCATATCCTGGTGATGGAAGTTGTAAATGGTGTTCAGTCACTTTCTCCCAGTCTACACCACCACACAGTGCAGGCTTTCTGCTCCAGCTGCTGAGTTCTGCATTTCTCCATGCTGTCTTTCCTGGCACTGCTGTCAGCTACTCTCAGGCTTATGGAGGCATCTTCAAACTGGAGTGATTTTCTATGTCAATAAATCTCTCCTTAGTTTAGAACCACCTACAGATTTGCTGATGTTGCACTCCTCATCAACCTGGGCATCAGTGAAGATGCATGGGGTACAGAATGAGGTCCAGTACTGACCTCAAAGTAAAATGCTCATTCACAGTTATCAGATGGATGATTGGATCTTCGGAGGCCTTTTGAGCCTGTGTATAAGCCTCCAGTTCAGTGCGTTGCTTTCAGCTTAGCCACTACAGCCTAGCTTCCATTATATCCTTTTATTGCTCTGATAGATTTAGGCATTTAAATTGTACAGCTCCATATATAATCATTATTTTGGATTTTATTACCAGTGTGCTGCCTAGGACTTTCAAATTCTTATGCCTCTTATGTTTGTCTTATAGGCATCTGCAACCTTTAACTTGTGACAAAAACCTGAGATTTTGGCATTTTCCATGTGAAACCCTATTGAAATACCTGTAGGGGAAAAAAAAAAAATTCTTCTGTATTAGAAAAGATTGCTCTCTCTGAAGAACTGTTTGTTTATAAACAGTTCACTGCTTAAATCTGCCTTGTAGAGAGGGGGACACACCCACCTACATCACTTCATGCAGCAATTATAATAAGTTAAGATTGCTTCAGAGCTTTCCAGTAGATAAGGCTTTAGCTGAGGATTAACATCCCTGAGCTATAGATACTTTCTGAAGATGAGTGAAATAAATACATGCCATAGCATAAAAGAGACCTCCAAATAACTGGTCTAACTGTAAACAAATATTTCAATATTGGGGTTTCTTATAGTAAACAAGAATTTCCATACTCTTTAAGGAGAACAATCTACTGAATCATATCTGCTAATAGTTTTGTGTAGGATTTAACAAAAGCAAAGATGGACTCCATCTGTATGAAAGGCTCAACAGCAGGTAGAAGGAAAGTGATCCAGAATGGTCTGTGTTTGCAGACCTTCCTGATATTTCTATTCCTGATACACATAAAATTGCTGTGTATATACTGTGTTCATGCCACAGGCACTCTTAGGAGATGGAACCAGAAGCACTCTCTCAAGCTTTATATTCCAAGATGAGAAAAAACAACTAAATTCTCAACACCTTATGCAAACTTGCAAGGTTAGGAAGATTTCAAGTTGTATGCTGCTGTAACAGTGCTTACGTAAAATGTGTTTTTATGGCAATACATATTCTTCATTTTCTGTTCACAGAGAATAGATTCATAGAAACAGAAGGTGAAAAAAAATAAAGTTAGCAGTCCTATTGATCAATATTTTTCTTTGCTCATTCTGCACCTTTAAAATTTAATATCCTTGAGTTTGTTCACTTTGAACCATATGCAAATTGATAAGAGACAGAGGCAAATGTAAAAACTGTTTGTTGTTCTCTGACCAGACTGTATAAGCCATGGCACACAGCTTTTCAGTTCAATTCTCTATGCAGCTGCACCCTCTTCAGCACAGTGTGTTTTGAAACTTAGAAGCAAAATAAATATTAGTTTCAGTAGAGCATCTCCTTCAGCAACTTCAGAGCATGGAAGCCATGTTACAAAGGAGAATGTGAGTTTTCTTCGGACACAAACACAGAGCAGAAATATCCTTAGAACAAAATCAGGACTGAGGGCTTTGGTGTGATGGAGTCATCTCTATCAGTGAGGTCCAAAAAATGAGAAGATGTTGAGAGACTGTCTCAAATGCCTCTGGATCCAGTTGTCTCTCCTTCCAGGTCCAAGGTGGCTAGTTCCTCACCCATTACTTTGCCACTGCCAACAGAGCCTGGAAGGGGTCAGTAGCTAGGGTTCAGTTTTTCAAGTGTGCTGCTTTCTCTCACCACATAACTGACTGTAAGTCTCTGCTCTAGGCAGAAGCAGTTCACCCCCAGAGACACCTAATTCTGCCACATCAGCACACACATGGTCAGGATCTGTGCCACTGCCTTCACAAAGGAGTGAGAACATGAGAGAGAAGTTCAGCAGAAACCCTGGTAAGAACCATCCCTTCTCTGCCCCTTTCCCCTAGAGCTTAGACACTGGAGTGAAGAGCACCTGCAAGAGAAAGTAAAGCGATCCTTTGGTTGCAGAATCAAAAGGCAGAAACTCGTTAGTCTTTTGGCATATTCTCCATCTCCCCCATGTCCCAAAGATGCAGCAGTGCAGACTGTTAAGAAAATGGCTGCAAATAGCCTCTTAAAGATGAGGTGCTTCACAAACCAACCCAAAAATACTGAGACTTTTTTCAATACAAACTTGCAGGCTAGCAATCAGTGCCTTAGGAGGTCTGTGGTGATTAATACATCTTTACGGTGTCAGTGCAGGGCTTTTTAGTAGTTTGCAAATTCTAATAAGGCTTCAAAGGCTGTTTTGCCATGTACTCTCTTGACCAGAGTCCTCTGCTACCCCTGACAAAGGGAGAAGGCCTCACCAGGCAGTTCACGCCAGATCTGATGTTGTGTTTACAGCACAGTCATGCTCAGAACTGTCAGCAGTGCTGCCAGCAGCTCTGTGGCAATGGTGGAAAGTGTCCACAGGAAGCAATGGAAAAAATCTCTAGCCTGGAAGTTGGCAGCCTTAGCACTGCTGTAGTGGTGACAGTCAGAGAGGGTGGAGATGCTCACATTTTGAAATTGTTACTGCAGAAAGACAAAGAGAGAAAATTTGAAATATAAGAACTTAATAAATAGATGAAGACAATAGCAACAAAAAGATAACATCCATTTGTGAGAGGTGTGAGGATCAGGTCTTTGCTTCTTAAAGTCATCATGCCTCCACAGACTTCAGTGAAACTACGTTGATTTACCTCTGTTGGGTGCCTAGATGTTTCTACAGTGGAAGAAAGGCTTAGTAAATACATGGATTGTATTCTCACCCTGTATAAATTGTAGAAGTTCATTTTATATACGTGGAACTACCGCAGACAAAAGTAAGGCTCAACTATACCTAAGAATATTCACTGAGTGCTTACTGAGCTTTTGTGTCTCTACTTTCCCACATATGCACTCTTGTTCCATTAAGTACTTTCAGGAGCTGGGCTCCCTACATTGCAAGAGGCCTAATACATTTTAGGATTTTTATGGAAATTTGGTAAAGAAGAGATGTTGTTATTTACCCATGCAAATGTAAATGTACCTCTTCTATCTAGAACACCCTGATGATTACAGAAGATGTTATTTGCATTTAATTCATTGTGCCTGATGTAGAATTAAAGAAAGCAAAAAAGATAACAGCCCATTTTTCAAAATGAAATCTAGTTATATCTGTCAAAGTTTGTAAGCAAAAGGCTACTTGCAGAAGTGCCTCAGCTGAAATTTTCACCCCTCATGACTTTATGTAAGCCTGAACTGTATTAATTTCCCCATATCACCTCACAGATACATCTTCAAGAATTAGGATCATTTCTATAAACTTATGAAAACTGTGTCCTGCTTTGAAATATTAGTTCAGGAATTCACTCATATATTGATTTCTGATGTTGCTGGTTTTAGCAAGATAAGAATTCTAATCCATCTGCTGAATGTTACTCTGCTGAAGATTAAACAGCTGTCATGCCCACTCCTCAAAATAAAAAAATAAAAAAAAAGAAAAAAAGAAAAAAAAGAAAAAAGATTAGTGTGTTGGTGGATTAAAGAATGTCTGTTTTCAGATATCAGCAAAAAACAATAAGGTATGCTATCTTCTATGTCAGTGTCAACTTCTGAAGCTTTAAAGATGTCTTCTATCTACAAAGAACAGAATGGAAAAAAACAACTGCATGATATCCTTACCTATAAAAATCAGAAGGACATCACTCAAAGCAAATGAAGGGCCTTCTGCATCCTACTCAGAGGTACAGACTTTTAGCTCACTTAATCTCATCCTCCTCTATTCTGAAAACAAGAATGTGTATTGGGTTTTCTTGGTAACATTTTGGTAGCAGGGGCCCTACAAAGGTGGCACCTGTGAGAAGTTACCATATGTCTGATGGAGTCAATGCCAGCCAGCTCCAAGAAAGACCCACCACTGTCCAGAGCTGAGCCCATCAGCAATAGTGATAGGGCCTCTGGGATGACAGATTTAAGAAGGGGGAAAAAATACTAGACAGCAGCAGCTGGGAGAGAGGGGTGAAAATATGTGAGGGAAGCAGCCCTCCAGACCCCAGGGTCAGTGAAAAAGGAGGGAGAGGATGAGCCAGAGCTGAGACTACCCCTCAGCCCCTGGTGAGGAATGGTGTCCCTCTGCAGCCCATGGAAATCCACAGAGAAGCAGAGATCCATCTGCAGCCTGAGAAGGACTCTGCCAGAGCAGGTGGATGCCTGAAGGAAGCTGTGATCCCATGTGTAGTGGTTTGAAAGCANTCCTGGCAGGACCCACAGAGAGAGGAGCCCAGGCTGGGCAGCTTTGCTGAAGGAACTGTGACCTCACAGAGGACCCACACCGGAAGAGTCTGTTCCTGAAGGACTGCACTACATGGAAGGAACCCCTGCAGCAGG
>VXBB01017653.1:107345-146410 GCA_013399915.1 Illadopsis cleaveri | reverse complement strand
AGCTTACTTCACGGACATTATTACAAAGAATATATATTTTTAAAAATTTCAATTATTATTTTTCATTAGAATTCTTAACCCACACAATATTTATTCCATATATGAATATTTCCTTTCTTATTTCTTTCTTTAACTACATTAATTCATACAGGAATATCATTGTTTAATATACCAGATATCATTTCTCCATAGAGAGATTTTTAAACTAAATACATACATTTTCATTTATTCATTTTGACAACTCAGTGACATTCCAGTGACAAAGGAAGTTAACATCATGAATATTTTTTGTATGCCCCACAATATTGTCCGCCATCCATAACAGAGCATTGAGCATTGATTTTGAGCACTTGTAGCCTAGGGATACATATTTTTCAAGGAAACTACTTGGTCATGTTGAATAATTTCCATTCTACCTACAGTATCTGATTTGCTTTAGAGGCACTTACAACTCTGTCAGTAAAACGGAGATTGATTAGGACCACAGCATAGGAATACATAAGGCATGAAACCTTGTTATATACTGAGTCTTAAATCTTTTTATTGTTCAGGTTGGGGTTTTTAACTTAATTTATTTTCATCTAGAAAAAATCAAACCAATCCATACAAGATCTCTCTTAACCTTTGTCTCAGTCTGCCCTCCAATTAATTCCTTCTTCAAAAATGCACCCAGCTGACTCTTCAGTTAATTCAAATTTCTTGTTGGAGTTCAAATCCTTGGCATGTTCTATATCTCAACAATATGTTTATAGACTGACTTACAGGTCAATATCCTACTTAACCACATTCAGAGAATGTTTTGGTTTTGACCTAGCCACTGTTACAAAATCTGCATTTATGACCAGCCTGTTCTCTTTCTCTCAGAATTTAAATGACTTTATGACATCCCAATTGGTCAGTATCTGATTCTAATCATGAGAGCCAGAATCTGTCAAACAAGATAATTTGCCTTTTAAAAAATCAACCAAACCTGTTGCACTTTTCTTGAATAATTTTTTATAGGTAAAGGCAAGAAATGGTGACATATGAAAAAATAAAAGCAGGAATCTTGAGCTGAAAGAGTAGCTACACTTGAAGACACGGACCACCTTGTTTAAGCAAGGTATTCATCAATGGGCTTTTTATCCCCCATCATGTTCCAACTGTGCTCTCAATCTCAGATTGATTTGCTGCATGCACCATATGGGTTTCAAATTTGCACCGTTTTCTTTTATGATATATCAATACTGAGATGATGAATGTCAATTTAAATCCATTATGTTGCTAGATAATTATGTTTTCTTACAATGTTACACAAGAATTAAATTTCAAAATGCAATATTCAAAGACATTGTGCAAAGAAAATCTAGAAACAATGGTTTTATTTTTATTTTGTTAAGGATTATTATTTATATTACCTTATATGTAAGGATAATTATTATTTCTACAAAGTTGAATTTCATAACAGAGTTCTTGGAAAAATCAAAAGAAATATTTTGAAGACTATGAAGAAAAGGAGCACATATGAAAAAGGAAATACTCTAGGTGAGTAGCTAAGCAACACAGTGAAAACTAGAAGTGAGAATAAAATTTTTTGAAAGTAAGAGAGGATATTTCACCATTGCCAGTGAGAGAAAAAGTTTATGATGATGAAACTGGTCAGTAGTGTGAAAATAAGAATTATGGACTGTGACTAGAAAAAAGAAAAAACCAACAGAAAAATTAATAAAACAAAACAAGTAGAAGCTAAATATGAGTGTAAGAATTTCAAAAGCTTTAAGTTATTGAAAAGTGTTTGCTGATCGAATTGCCATATCATTTTCTTTCCAAATGGGTGATTGAATTATTGGAACTATGTATTCCAGATAAACTTAAATGAATCACTCATAACAGTAGCCAGCCTCATGACACTTATGCTTGGCACATTTCTACAAACTCTTTTCCTGCCAGTTTTCACGACATAATTTGTGTCATCTGAAGAAAAATTAAGTGTGGTCAGCTGAATTAAGAACTACTTCCAACCCTTCATTGCTTTTTGAAAAAGTACTAATTTTCCTGAGACTCTTCCCAGGCAGTTTTAATTAACTAGGACCAATGCAATCTTAGACACTAACTAACCTTTGGACAATTTGGATATTGCCCTATCCAGTGCACTTTGAAAATCTCATTCTTCCATAGCTAATTCTTCTCATGCTAAATAGGGACACTGAGTATTCATATTGAAGGCTCTAATTAATTATTGTAGCACTTGAAACTTTTCGCGAATGTAGCTTTTCATTCCTTAGACACCTACAAGATTAACTATTGTGGGTGTGAGGGTGTGTGGGGTGTGTATGTGCATTGTGTGTGTGCGTGAAAGAGAAAGAAAGAGAGAGAAACAGAGAGAACCAAACGAACAGAGATCAGACTCACTGCACCTACACGGTAGGGTAAAAGAATCTGTGTTGACTGTTAGATGACTAAATCATTCTATGAATTTATCACAAAATTATTTAGCATAAAAAGTTCCATTGCCTTCCAATCAAGGCAATGTATCCCCTTGTGCAATAAAGTATTTTAAATATTTTTAGAAAATCCCATCAGAGGTTTTCTGTGCCCTTAAAAATTTTGTTCAGTTATTGAGAAGGGTGTGTTTAAAATACAGGTTATTAACAGAGAAAAGGTGGAGGAAATAATTTTCTTCTTTTTAGTCACTTATCAAAAGAGAAAATATATTCAAACTTACTATCATGACCTTGATTTTTTAATAGTGACAAGTGATTTTGCAAGACAGGCATTTCATTTCAGATGACTTAAAACAAAAACCACTTGATTTTCAAAATGCTTTAAAAAGTAAACCACTAAAGAACAGGCACTTTCACTTTTGGCACCTGGTTATTGAAGACTCAATGCAAGATTTGGAATTGTGCCAGTCGGTGACCTGGATATGTTTAGCCAACTGTAGAGAGAGAACAGAAATGCCTATTTTTGTAGAACTTGCTGGGTACTACTGTGTTTAGCCCATATTATAAAAAAAACCCCTTCACTTGTTTATATAATTGATGTTTTAATTTAGTTGCCACCATTGTAATATGGTTACAATGGTAGCAACTAAACGATAGCAACTAAATGTTGTAGCAACTACCATAATTGCTCCCAATTTAACATAGGGGATAGAGCAAGTAAACAGCAGTTAAAGATAAAACTTTCAGACTTTACTCAGCTGTATTCTGTTTACAAACAGACTTTTCAGATATTGCTGTTAAAGAGAGCATTAAACATTTATATAGATAGTGGAACGTTCAGTTACATTAGAAAGGATATAAGATAAGTAAGAAATTGAAACTTTCATGCCCCAGGGCATAACACTAACTGCCTGGGGCTGAAAAGTAATTTCCCTTTTGGCAGGTTATTCCAAACTCTTCATTATAGGAAATATAACTTACTAATCTCTGTCAGGAACAGGTTACTGGACAAATGGACTACTTATCTAAACCCTTAAGATATTTCATGTCAGATTTAGAAACCATCTATTCATGATGAGGGAAGAAAGGAGAATAAAGGAAATGCATTTTTTTTTAATTACAGGCTCATCAAAAGCAGGTTAGAAAGTTAAGTACTATAGCGTGATCTTAGATCCTGAGGCAATCAAGTCCTACAGAAAACAGGACCATTTGTCTGATTAATACTTGTAATCAAATGGATGAAACTGTGAGGATTGCTAAAAAAAATTGCTGTTCTATGTTTCATTTATTACTTGAAATGCATGCAAGGAAAAAAAAAATGGGTATGGTATGTTTAGCTCCCAAAGGATGTAAAATTCAATTTTGACATTTAATAGGAGGATATGAGGAAAGGTTAGATGTTAAATAAAATGCTGAGACATTTGTGAGTGGGATGGAAAAGGAAGATAGTACATAATATGGTGGGTTAATATAGTTCCAACAAGTTATCACAATTTTTATTTTTTTTTAATATTAAAGCTTTCTTCACTATATGTGAGGGGTAACCTGCTATTCACATACAGCTGCTGCATTTTTAAAATATTCTACACCTCTGGGGTGTTAACTAGAAAATCTTCTAAAGATTAACCCCTCATCCAATAACACAATTAATGAATTTCAATCAAGAAAATATTTGAATTGTGACATAGTTTAAGTATTGGCAATATTTTCTGTGTAACGTTCAGCTTAATAGTCTCTTGAGGTGCAGTTGCATAAATCAGCTTCTGGTTTATCTTTTATTTCACAAATTAAATCCAAACAAATAATCCCACAGCATTCAGGGTCATAAGGTGTACTGCTAAAACTTCCACATTAGGTTACAAAATAGTTATTTTAATTAAAAACCACTGGAAAATACTACCTGAAATTAAGTTTGTAGTTGTGGTACCAGATTTAGTAGTCTGAGCATTTAATTCACACAGAGTTACTGAAAAGGAATACAGATGTAGTGATGAGAACTTCAGCTCTGCTACCTCTGGGATCCCCAGTCTATCCCCTAGGCCATTGCCATGTGGTTGTCTTGCACCCTTTGTCCTCTAGATTTTTTCAATTACTTCAATTTATTTCTGCACAAAAGCACAGCTTCTATAGGATGGTGAGAAAGGGCTGCTGCATGCTATTTACACAAATACAGTGGTTTGGGGTGAAACTGGGTATTTTTGGTAGGACATATCCTAAGATATTTGCCACTATTATGGCCACATTACATATTCTATGAGCCTATAATGCCACAGGAAACTTTAGCTCTAAAGACTCATCTTTTTCTCTCACCGTACAATTGTGGAAGGCTAAGCTGTCTACTCAGAACTTTGGTTTTCACTGATCTTTTAAATTCATTAAGATTTGTACTTTATATCACAAAATGTACACTTTTTCATTAACCATTCAAGGTAATGACTGACAGTAAATGATAGACAATCAGTAATCTAGGCTGTGATCTAGGAAATTCTGGTATTTTTTTCCAAATCTATCCTGTGTATCTTATGACCTTGGATAAGATGCTAAATAGACCATGATAACAATAGACCTTGTAAACATTGAAAGGAAGAAAGCGATAATTTTCTTGATCATAATAGTAGTGATAATAAAATATTCCAAAGTGAGAGAATTATTCCACATTATAGTAAAATACCAAAGAATAACTGAAGTTGTGCAAGAGCATGCAGGTTCATCAGCTGCTAGACACTTGAGCAACACAACTACAGAAAGATACTTCTGAGAGCTGACCTACTAATATGCTGGAAGTGTTCAGCTCTGTCGGATTTGCATAGTAAACAAATCTAAAAGAATGAAAAAGATATGTAAAAATGAAATTCTGCATAGGAGGTGGCAATATCTGTCATCACTTGACTATACTCTGGTACTTTGAGTTTATATGTCTTGTGATTGTAATGTCTGGTGTATTTCATGTGTTAATACTTGAGGATCCAGGCAGTGTAAACTGTTTACTAAAGTGCCATCTATTTTCTTGGCTTTACTTTTTTCTCCTTGGATAGTTCTGCACTAAATTATCCATTTTGCAATTGCTTCAGACCTGAACAGCTAGTTCTTTGTGCATGCAATGACAGATTGCCAGTATTCATGTTGCATCATCTAGGTATGTTATCCTAAAGGATGAATAGATGGAAGAAATGAACCTCAGCACATCTTCTATGCTGAAATGTTTCCTTGTCATGGGAAATCCTGATAACCTAATTGAAGATCCTTAGATTCATTCTTTACTTACACCAGCTTTCCTCTTTCTTGGTTCATGTTTTGGTTTTCTATATGAGGCTGTGCTGCTGAGATACCCAGCTTTGCTCTGTCACCCTTTTAGATGTTGTTGTGCATGTCTGCTAAGAGTACCAATTCCTGATCTTTTTGCAACATCTCTCCTTACTCTACAAGTGCAGTCTGGCAGTCTAGTGTCTCTCTCTTGGGCCATAGGAAGGTGTATATGTGACTCCTAAAACACTAAAAAAAAAATCAAGCTTTAAAATATCCTGTCACCCCTTCAAATCTTAGTGTCCTACTCCTTACTTGTGCTCATTCTTATTTAACTCCCATGAAATCATACCTTATCGCATTACAGATACAAGCCAGAACCAAAACCCAGAAGGCCTGTGAAGAGGCCTTAGAAAGCTAATCATGATGGTCATGATAATTTTGCTACTGATTTCATTACTTCCAGAACAGGCTTCTCATTTGGTGTTTCACATTTGAAGCTTGAACCCCAAACATATCAATTAAATAACACCACCTTTAAATGTGTGCTCATGTGTGCCAATCTTGGTCCTTTCTGCTTTGAAAGAAAGGTTTGCTTCTCATGCTCTGGATACTGAATTTTCTGTTATGATTTCATTGAGCTATTTCTATTCACCAACCTACATGGTAATGTAAAATGTAATGCACATTAATATGATGACAGTATAAAGCAAAATACCTTATTTTACAGGAAACTGGTTCCTTAGGTGCTTATTACAGGAATGTGGTGCATAAGCATCCTGTAACACTGTTAGGCTAAAGAATCTAATCTAAAGAATCATAATTATCAGTCTAAAGAAATTAGATATTGATGCAACTGCCTGCCTAGCATCAAAGGCACTACCAAGTTTACCAAGCACAGAAGACCTAATCAGAAAATGTATAAAATAGCTAATATGGACCTCAGGTCTACTTCATCCATCCTTCTGTCTACAACAGGCCTGATAAAAAAAAATTTAAAGGCATGCAATAAAAAACAATCTATTCAAGTGTTTCATAAATTTTTATAATTAAAATATTTCTTTCTCTATGTCTAATCAAACAGTCCAAATGTTGTATTATAAGTCTATTAGTTCTGCTGCCACACATGATGGACTTGAAGACCCAATGATTGTCTTGCACTTCACAGCAATCTTTCATGATTCTGAAGACTGTCTCAGACTCTGAAGACTAAATATAAACTCAAGTACTTCCAACATTCCTCATAGGTGATATATTTTTTTGGTTTCTCTTTGTATTTCTTGTGTCTTTCTAAATATTCCTATTGTTCTCATTTTTTTTGTATCTGGTTTGTAAAATCATACCATGAATGTAGAAGGAATAATGTTTGCTGTGTTTACAGCCTGTACTGCTGTTTACAAAGCATGTATTTTCCTTATTCAGCATATTGTTGCTTCATACTCAGCTACAATCCACAATAATATCTAATTTTTCTTTTAATAATCCAGTATGTATATGAATAATTATTGCACCGACTCTCTGCTCATCATTATCAAATTTGGATCATTGCACTCTAATACCATTTTCCAAATTTACATCAGTCTTTATGACCATCTTTAGACTTAGTGGGCATATTCTCTATTCCATCATTTCATCATGTATATCCTACATATATCTCCATATAAATGCTTAAATACTTATAAATATAACTATGCAAATATAAGTGAATAAATATTCCTTGAGACATGTCACAGTTATATTCACAAGAATACTTGGGACGTGAACTTTCAGAGCCAGTATAAGTTACGTGATAATGAACCAGTCTTCACACAGACAAAGGAGCCTAAAGAAACTGGAAGAGGTGGGAGGCCAAACAACACCACGATTTAACTCCTTTGTGTGTATTACATGAGTCATCAAACTGTGAAAGTCTCACCTCACAGCTGTGAAGGAGCACTGAGGCCCCTGGATCCACCCCACTGGGTACAGCTAACACCAGGAGTCAGAGGGGAGGCTGGCTGGGTTGCCTGGCAGACTTGCCCATGGGTACAGGTTTTGCTTTGGAGTGCAGGGCAGAGCATTTCAGAACCGCCCAAGACTTCTAAGGTGTTTAGGGGATCCAAGTCAGTAAAATGGAGATGGTTTGAGGAGGATCAAGGGTGGAAAAATATAGACAGAAGAATACAGTTTTTAAACCAGTGAAGAGAGCACCTGTTCAAGCTGTGGACTGCCATCTTGCCCATGAGAATGCTGTGGGAGACAGTGTCAAAGCTTTTACTGAAGACCATGTAAATATCCACAACTTTTCTGTCATCCACTAGGAAGGTCATAAAATGTGATCAGGTTAGTCAAACAGGACCTGCTGTTCCTAAACCCATGCTGGCTGAGCCTGACCCCCTAATGTTTCATAACATTCCCCAGCATGAGGGCAGGCTTATAGGCATGTAGTTCCCTGGATTCTCCATCTGTCTGAGTAATTCTGAATTTACTGCAATAATACCCAAACAAACCACATTAGTTTAAGTAAGAGTGTTCAGAGACCTGTAGAACACCTTTTTGGAACAAAGAAAGATCCTGACACAGAGACAATAAAGAGAGTCTACAGAGCTGGAGCATTTAAGAAGAAAGATTGTAATAGATAGTTTTCACAGTGATTGAAGCTATCATCTAACTCACAGGGCAGATGTGTGTGTTCAAAGAGCTGTAGACTAATCTTGCTTGAAGTTCTGATAATTGCATCTTTGTAGCTGAAAATGTTAAAAGATCTTTTGTGTGGTTTGTTAAATTTTTTAAGTACTAGCCTATGTAAAGTAAAATTCAATAAATATGAACATAAGGTAGCTCATATTGATTTGTCATTGAAAATGTGTCATTTTCCAAGTTATTTTCAAATGTGTGCATAAGCTTTACTGCCTATTCATAGAGTATATTTATATTATTAACTATATACTAGAATATTAATTGCATATTTCTTATCTAATTACATAGTTCCAAAGAAATGTGGCAATCAGTACTAACGAGGATTTACTCTACTAGAAAAATTAATTAAACACCGCCTTCAGAAAATGCAATATCATTTGTACATTTTGACTGAATATCTAATTCAGAAAGATATACAGGGAATATTTATATCAAACAAATTATTTTTATCCTGAGAAAGAAAATAGAAATAAGTAATATGTATTCAGTTTAATAATAGAAATAAGCTGTATTAAAAACTTTTCACCTACAGAAGTACTGATTCTTCATTACTAGTAATTATAGGACAATCCAAAATATATGTATTTTGGGCATTTTTTTTCTCATTCCATATGTAATCAATATTAATAAAGTTTCCATGCAGTTAGTTACAAAAGAAACAAGCTGAATGTAAAAGATCAAAATAGTTTATTGAAAGTTTAATGGTTTCTTGTCCAGAGAAGCACAAGTACAGACATAAGCCAAGCATTTTCTGCTTTCAGAAAAAAAAATGAACATTCAGTTCTTCTACAACCAATTATTTTAAACTGAATTAATATACGCAGTTCTAATGTTGGAGATTTTTAAAACCCACCAAACAATAGAACAAACAGAAGAAATATGAAGAATTTCTGGTGGCATTGTAACATTAAGTTGTCACATGTATTTGTTGATATGACACTGATGTCAAAGCACTTGGCAAAGCTCTTACAGGTCATGGTATAACCACTGCAACTCCTTCTGGCTGAACTTCATGTCAGTGTTTTCCAGTCTGAACCCTCAGGTCATTCTTGCTCTCTGTGCAGTGGTTTGCGCTCCGGAGGCAGCACTGGCTGTAACTTCTGCCAGCGATGTGGAGGCCACAGAATGTGAGTAGCTCGGGCATGCAGAAGTCCAAGAGAAACCTGCAACCAAAATATAAACCACAGATGTTATAAGCAAATGTAAATAAATCAGTATGTGAAAAATACAAAGCACATGATGATTTGTTAGAGCAGTGGGATAATACAAAGCAGAAGAGTGAGTATTCTCTCACGCATGTAATGAAGGGAAAAGAAAATGTCGTTAGTAACAAATGATTTTTCTTTTTTTTCCATATAACATTTCTTTGGAACTCAAAACAGCTTGCTGAAATGCACTGTCTCTAAGAATGCAGAATGTATTCTAAGAACTAAGAATGGGTTTTTTTCATTTTCAAGAAAAAAAGCTGCTCAAAAAAGGTAAGGCATTCTATAAGCCTCATAAAGCTTTTTGGTTATTAGTTATTCTGGGTCCAGAGAACAAATTTCAAGTATCTATTTTGAATAAGTTCAACAGAATCTGTGTCTAGGATTTGAGCCATGTGTTCTAACCACACCAGGATACTGGCTTTTCTAAACATGCTGTGTTTATTATTTATCACTCTCCTTCAAAACTCCATTTTGTCTTCAACCGAAAATGAAAACTACTGGGAATTGTAAAGATTTCCCTGAGGATGAAAATATATTTCTCTACAGATCAAAAACTTTGAAAGTGCTAGGACTACTTAAACGTAATTCATATGTTTTGCAAGCATGTTTTACCATCTTATTATTTATTATTGTTTACTTCAGTACTTTTACTACATTAATATTTTACTTCAATAAATCAAAATAAAATTCAATTCTGATATTGCTTATAAATGAATCAAAGATAACATTGTATAGAAAACAGAATTGCTTTGAGAATCTTAAGTAAATTATAAACAAGATACTTTTCATATATGGTATGAAAATGGCTAGACTAAGAGTAAGAATAGAACAATCATAATTTCAGACTGAGATAAGACAGTCCATACCTAACACTGAAATTAAGTCTTTTTGTATGGAGTTAATCTCAGTTTGAAAAGCCTGCAGCATAAACTTCTGCATCTTAAATTATTTGTTTAGACTTGTAGAGAGAATAGCATGTAATAAGCATCCAGCATCAACATAAAAGTTACAAACAGGACAAAATTATGGTTAGAAATACTGACATGTCTGTGTCTGTGAAAAGATTGAATAATTCAGACTCCAAAACAGACAACAGTGTTATAAATTCTACAGAATTAGTAATAGCATGGATTAAAAAATGCATAGGCTTTATTTGACTCTTATGTCATTGTTTCTCAAAAGAACAAGGAAACATCAGTGATACTATCCTAAAGAATTTTTTAAGCCAACAAAAAGGAAATGCTTTTCAGGATGTGCAGCATTACATCATACTTGCATACATTATATAGGATACTGAAGTGACCAAAAAAAATATAGCAAAAAAATGATGATGGAAGCAAAGTCCAACACAGGTAATAAATAAACAGTATAGTCTCTATGCTCCATCCATCAACCACTGAGGGAAAAAATGCAAACTCACTTTATTCTTATATTTCAATGATCTGGTACTGGCTGTTGTAAGAGCCAGGAATTAAATGGATTTCTGGTTTGAACTTGTACTTTGCTGCTTAAATTTCTATGTAAACTCAGTTCCATTCCATTTCTCATTAAAAAAAAAAAAAAGTGATTTTAGTAAGCAGGTAATTCAGCATTTTATGCAAATAGACACCAAATAGGCCCCTAGGAATATCTTCAGCTAATTTTCTTGATTTAATTTCATAGGATTAATGTATATTCACCAGTCTCTCTCTACTACATAATCAAATCAGTGAGGCTGAAGTGGTATATATCTAATTCTGTATTCTGTAGCTTGATGAAGCAGGTGCTGAATTACTTGAATATAATTTGGTTACTTAATAACCCATGATATCTAAAAGAATCTGAAGTGGATCACTGAATTGAAGTCTAGTATCATATTTCACTAGCTTGATTCCTTGCAGGGAGGACTTTTTTCCCAGATCCTTTGCAGTTTTTTTTCCCTGCATTTAGGCAAAAATAGGCTGCTAAGGGATAACACTTTTTCAATAGCAGTGAGCAACATTTTTTAATGTCTTGACACACTTTTGTGTAGTTTGGTTGATATTTAGGGAATTCACAACATCCTTTATCCTAATTAACCCATAAAGTGTGTTGCAAATGTAGTATTACCATGTTGGGTTTTTTCCCTGAGCATACAGCATGATAGCACACACATTGCAGGCTGGTGCCAAAATATAAAACCACAGCAAATCCCACAGCTGCATATAAAATGTGACAGCATTAATACAGAGCAAAAATGTTACAATACTCTTTTCAAACACAAATAACATCTCATTTTCAAAGCTCTGTGTTTTTCTCAGTACATTGCTTGTTACTGATGTCAGCAGGAGGTCTGCAAACAGACTGAGAATATAATAAATGAATCAAAACATGTTTTAAGCTGAGGCTAGGAATAATTTTGCCCAGAGGATTACTTCTACTGACCATCATCTACCTTGAAACTAATAAAGAAGTCTCCTTCCTATAAACATGATTTACAACATGACTAGAGTTAAACAGCAAAACCAGATATTGTTGGGTGATGGAAACCTTTGCTAAATAACAAATTACACTGATGCTATAGGACTTCTTTTATAATAACTTACAGGTTCACTTTAAAAGCACCTTGATGTTTGACTTCTGCAAACAACCATAATAACTTTTTTCCATTGCCTATTATTATTCTGTACCTACCAGAGCAGCCATGAATTTCACTGAGGAAGAACAGGATTGTTCGCAGAGAATAACCTGCCCTTGTTAATGGATTTACCCTCATCAAGGTTAGGTATGAATGAACTCAGAAGAGTGAACTGAAAGGCTGCACTTGATGTTGTAACAGTGAAATACTGAAATAATCTATTAATTAATCACTTCACTTATATACATTATTTTCTCCCTTTACATAAAACAATAAGTTTATCCCCTTGGAACACTCTCTTAACTATAAGAAAAATCAGTACTTTACAGGCATAAATTCTTTGAGGAACATGTTTCCTTTCCATCACAAAGATGCCAGCAATTAAATAATTGGGGTTATCTCTACATTATGACCTATTTGTTATTCTTGCTGTGGCAACAACAGCCACTATACTGAATTGAATCCATACTATTGTGCCTAAGCTGAGCTGCTTAAATTTTTTTTTTAATCTTTGAATATTAAGTTGAACAACTAAGAAGTCACTTCGTTAACACAGCAATTTTATCTGCAAAGTAAAATTTGAATTAATAAAACTGTTTTGACACTGTTACTGTGCTAAAAGCATATTTCCTCAGTGTCTGCTTGTTGTTAGTATGTTAGTTGTATGGAAACTGATTCGTTTTGGCACTCCATTAGGAAAAGATAAGCCTAAGACTGATAGTGCTATCTGCGGTGGTACTTACAACAATCTTGCCCAATTTGTCCTAACAGGCTTGGATAAAGCACCTTTATGGTATGAAGTCTTACAATAATATCACTTCCTCTGGTTCTAAAATACATCATGAAAATGGGAAAATCAGTATTCAGACTGTACAAGAGACTGTATACATGTAACATACAGTGGAGCACATCAAAAATTTTATGGAAATGACAGGTATTCAGTTTGGATCTGAAAAATCCAAAATTCTGAAAAATCCAAAAATTCAGTTTTGGATCAGAAAAGGGAAAGTCCAAATAAGGGTGTGATGTGCTGGTTTTGGCTGGGGTAGAGTTAATTCTCTTCACTGTGGCTGGTATTTAGACTGTGTTTTGGACTTGTGCTGAACACAGGATTGATAAAATAGAGTTTTGGTTTTTTTTCCTTGCTGAGCAGGCTTTACACAGACTCAAGGTGCCTTCTGCTTTTTGTACTGCCACTGCTACTGGCAAGGAGACTGGGGATGACTGAGATGTTGGAAGGAGACACAGCCAGGACAGGTCACCCCAACTGACCAAAGGTATATTCCAGACCATATGACATTATGCTCAGTATGTAAAGTTGGCAAAAGTAGGAAGAAGGGAAGGCTTGGAGTGATGGTGTTTGAGTTTCCAAGTCACCATTATATGTGATAGGGACCTGCTCTCCCTGACATGGCAGAGGGAAGCAGTGAACTAATTCTTTGTTTTGCTTTGCTTGTGTGCATGGCTTTTGCTTCTACCATTAAACTGCCTGTATCTCAATCCAAAACTTTTCTGGTTTTTACCCTTCCAAGTCTCTCCCAGATTCTGCTGGTGGGGGAGTGAGCCAGCAGTTGGGTTGCTGGCTGGCATGAAACAACCACACCCTAACAAGGATATTCTCAGCTTTCCCAGAGAATGTAAAGTCTACACAAACAGCTAAATTCAAGTCCTGTAGCTCCTAGTCATGAGTTCACTTTGGTATAGGAACATTCCCCACAGATTTGTCCTTGCTTCTTTTTCCCTTAAGCCTTCTTTATTTTGCCATACCTTAAACAGCCAAGATTTCAAATTCTGTAACAACTCTGAAACAAAGAACAGCACTACTAAATACACCCTGAGAAACATCACTGCAGAACCAAAAAATCCAAATTTAAAACTTTAGAAAAAGTTAGGCTTCCTAACTTGTCAGTTTTCTATTTGGAAGTAATAACCATAGAATCACAGAACTAAAGACTACTTAGACTGACAAAGACCTCGAAGATCATTGACTTCAACTATTAAGTCACTGTTCACTACTAAACTATATCAGCATGTGTCACATTCACATGCATTTTGAACAATTCCAGACGTAATAAGACAAAGACACTAAACAAAAATGCAAGGATGTTAGTACTGCTGTATCATAGCCCTGCAATTCGGTATAGCCACTGCCAGTAACAAGTTGTAGATCTTGTATTGGCTCTGCAAGGCCTCAAGATTAATTTCTCAGGATTTGTCTGAACTTACTTCTGACTGGAGTTTTGATTCAGCTTGTTTAGCTGCAACAAATTTTCTAATGATCAGGTGACTATTGACTAATTTGTTACAATATTGCTTATACTGCTTGTATTTGCTTATATTTGCATAATCTTGTGGTATAATCAGAGCTTTTTCATATACATTAAAAAGTAAATATTCTGTATAGGATGAAATATTTGTGATTTGAAAATAATAATGAGGCACACAGGACCGTACACATGGGATAATAAAAACAGACTGAAAAAACTTAGCAATGGTCATGTAAAAAAATAACCCACTGTCAAAAAGTTTTTAAGGTGAGCAAAGAGAAAACACAGTGTAAAAAGTAAAGTATAAGGAAAAAAAGTTAGAAAATGCGCTAAATTAGTGGAAATTGAGAAAGAAGAAATCATTGACATCAAAATTCTCCTGGTAAAGAATTCAGGGTGCCAGCAACTCATGAAAGGTCTTTTTGAGGAGGATGGGTACTGCCAACCTTAGAACCCAAAGGGGCAGCATAACCATTGAGATAAAAATAGATACTTGAAAGTGGTTGTGTGACATTTTTAAACTGTTTCGATAAGATTTGGGTACTAATTTGATAATTTGTAGTGCAAAGGGTACTATCATTCTCTGAACTAACTATTAACAGTCAGTAAAATACTATAAAATGTTGTGATTTTAATGCAGCTGTGACTCAGTGGCTTCTCATAGCATGGAATTTTCCTAGCTTGCTCACAACAAAGTTTTGACTGTAACATCATGTTACTTTTAATTTTCTGAGGCTACATAAATTCTCATTAAGTGCTGCAAAGTAAAGAAAAGCTATCTTTCTTTTCCTCATTTGGTATTTCTTTTCATGTTTTTCTGAAACCAAAATGGTGATTTTGATGAAATGTTTATAAACATATTTCACTATTTCTTCCATTAAAAAAACCCTCCAAAACAATCAAAACTAGAAAATTAAATGGACTCTTTCATGATTTCATCACTATGTATGTTGACTTAGGGGGATTGGGACTGAAATTTTAGTCATTTCAATAAAAACTTGAAAAATACATGAAGCACTTACATCTTTGTAACAGATGATGTAATAATCACATTTCAAAGTGTAAAATTAGAAATCTTAGAATATCTAGAGCAATCAAGAAGATAATAATAAACAAAGATAATATGAAGAAAATAATAAAGCACAGCAGTAACCCTTAACATTGAGTCAAACACAAAAATCCTCTCTGATGGTGTCCTAGAAAAAGTACTTAGGTATGAATATACTTATGAAGAAGAAAGATGATCTTGTTTCATCATATTTCAGCCTAGCAAATAGTCAAAACTCCTGACTTCTGGTCTCATTAAAAAATGTTTAAATTGTGCAAGTCCCCTAAAATACCAGTGAAAGAGAACAATAATAGCTACCCAACAAACTAGAAATAGAACTAAACTACAAGTGCCACACTACCTGTGTGCTTGAGAAATTTCATCAACAGTGACAAAACTACAGTTTAAAAGGCCAGTCTCTGGTTTTGTAGTCACTTTTGCTTTAGTCTTTTATATTCTAGAAATATTGCACAGGCCTCTCAAATGTCGTGGCCAATGATAAACATGCAAACACAAAAAACTAATATTTTCTCAAACCAAAAGAAGATAAAGCAATAGAGACAACCACAGTGTTTCAAATTATGTTTTCTATTTTCTGATGTAATATATTCTCATATTTTTTTCCTTCACATGCAGGTCAGCCAAGAAGCTTTCTACATAACCTTGGCACTATGGAACATCAGCTATATACAAAATTTTCTGTTTCGTGACACAAACTCATTGCGGGTGGTCAAGAGTAATTCTGGAGCAGCAGAGGTCTATTCAGACTATGTTTTGCTGGCTGGATACTTGCCAGTTCCGAGAGAGGCTCTGAAAGGTGCCAATACACATAAGATGAAAAATCCACTAATATGGCAAAACCCTGAGTGATTTAGAGATGACCCCATTAGAACAGGCATAGAGTTTCAATAAATTTATCCAGATCTAGTAGTCCACTACCCATATTCCGTCAGCCAATCAGCTGCAGTTTGTTGATACTGATATTTTTAAAGACTGGGAATGGCAAATTTGCACGGATGTTGAAAACTGTAAAGGGACGAGGCTAATGAAAAAGATGAGAAGAAGTTCAAGAATATGTCAGCCCTCAAAATCAAAAGAAATCCTTAAGATAGAAACACTTATGCAACTACATAGTGTTTCAGCTATAACCCTAACAAAAATATAAAGCCTGGAACAGCTTTCTGTGTCAATTAGATTGTATGTCTTTAAGAAGAGTTGTGGCACTGGGTTTTGACATTAGATGGTAGCTGTAAAATGGTCGCACAGAGAATTGTCCCAGTAAATTAATCTCTCAAAAAAAATTCCATACTTTAATAGAAAGTAAACATGATTGCTATTACATTTCATCTTTTGTACATGGTTGAACCTTGAAATAAGTACCATCAAGTGCAGTAGTAGAAAAAGGGCTCAATAAAAATAAAATCCTGTGGATTACAATAAAATCCCAGAGAAACCACTTCCTCTAGTAGAAATATCAGCAATAATGAACGGTGACAGAAGAAATAAATATCCTCCACCTCCTTCTTTTATGAATCCAAGAATAACGCAAATATTAGAATCAATAATTATTTTGTAATTGAACCAATACCAGAATAGGTGTTCTTTAATTTATATCAGCTCACAGAAGCTGGCACATAACAAGGTGCCAATTAGCTCATGAATACAAAAAGTGATAGATTCCTTTCTAAGACTCAGCAAAGTGCCAGCATATTCATCGTTCTTTCTTCTCGTAACTGAAGAAATCAGACCTAATGGAGCCACACAGATCTCGTGACAAAGAAAAGAACGCAGCCCATCAATTTTGTTACTAAGTGTTCCATTACTGTTCCATTAGTTTGATAGCTGAAACAGCAGCTCCAGATACAGATAAAACATCCCATATGTGTTTTCTTTCACAGAGCTAGTACATAATCAGTAAAGGTCTGTATTAGTTATCAAATTCAGAAGTGCTCATTTAGGTAGAAAATATATTTTTAAAATCTGAAAAGACATAGATGGCAATTATTTTATTTTGAGAAAGTCTTAAACAATGAAAATATACACTTAAAAATGATGCACATATTACATATATGCACAGACAAAATCACAAAAAAATCATGTACAAGACAGAAATGTATTTCAAATGCAATGGCTGATTCCCAGAACTAATAAAATTCCCAGAATAAATAAAATGTTGGCACAGAATAGCTGTGTGACATTACTATAACAATAGTGACTGCACCCATCTAACACAGCTTTGCAATTTAAGCTATTCATTTAAGAAGAGGCAAGCATTGCATTGTAATAATAACTCAGGTTATTGATTGAATTGAAAAAATGTACTAAATATCAAAATAGCTGGATTTCACTCTCATTTTTCTATCATGTCTACATGCTTATATAAACCTAAAGTTACCAAAGAGGAAAAGGAAGGAAAAGGTCACTGAAAACAGAATATATTTCACATATGAGATTTCATTAAAGTTAAATGTGCAGAAAAAGACTAGCTAACAATGAACCACAATTGAAATTCAAAGAAGTAGTGCAGATTTAAAGGAATTCAGTATAAAGTAGTGCATCACTTATTCATCTCTTAAAGAAATCAACTGTCAATGCCATTGCCTAAATTAAATATAGTAACATGCTTAGTACAAGAATTCCATGAACTGAATTCTATTTCAATGCCTTTTCTTGGAATTGCCATGGATATATTATTGAAAAGGCTACTATAGCTAATTAACTTCACTCCTTCACAGACTTTTCTGTGTTTTCTGTTCCCTAAAGACGTATTTTTAAAATAGAGGCAAGCATATAACACAGCACTACTATTCTTTTTTCCTCAGTAAGTATAGCAGTCTTAGCAAATATGCTTTCTTGCTGTTTATGATTAACACAGCCATACTATTAAACAGGCCTACAAAAGGATTTATAAACTAATCTATTATTTATTTTAGATTTCTAGTAATAAAAATGGTAAAAGAATTTGCTTAGTGCAGAGTATGATGTGCTTTGCATGCTGCATATACATAAAAATCACTTAATAGTTAAAAGCTTTTAATATTTCACTGGATGATGCACAAAGTTCCTGACTAAATAGGACTGTCACTAAGTCGTGTAACTCAACAGAAAAACAAAATGTACTAGCAGTTAACAGGAAAGAGAGACACATAAAAAAAGCCACAATACGTTTGCAATTCAGTATTTTAAGAATTGATAAATCAAGTGCCAGGAAGAAAAGAATTATTAAAACACATTTATTATCTTCACCTACAGAGTATTAGCTAATTCCAAAATCTATGCATATTAATTATTTAGGAGTACATAAAAGACTTCAATGTGCATTCCTGTTCAGCAACATATTGTATCAGTGCCACCAGTCAGAACAATGTCAGGCTTAGTAACATTTTTCAGCTTACAACACTGATATTGATTATGTGCATTGTCTTTCTTCACTGGACAATTAGGACAGTAAACAGAACTGCTGTACATTACAAATTAAGTTGATTTCCAATTTGGTGCCTTTGCATGTCATTAATTCCGTTTCAGCCTGGAGCTTTGGCAAACGCAGTGGTACAGGGCAAGGCATTCCAGCACAGGAGTGACCGAGTGGCCCCCAGAGCTCACACACTACCCAGGGACTCAACTCCTCCTCTTACCACACTGCTCCTCTGCAGACACTCATCCCCACAGGCTGGTCCTCAAGTAGAGGACCATGCACTCCACTCTTTTTCCCCTTCTCTGCAGTCCTCTGTGCTTCCAGGAGAACCAAATTCTGCATCCTGGCACTGCTCTGGCCACCATGATGCTCTGTGCAATATGGGCGAGAGCCCTGGTGTGCTCCTCCTCTGCTTCCACTGCACACTCACAGATAAATCAGCCCCTAATGATGAGCAGGTAGTATTCAAAGCTGAGCAAACAAGCTAAGATGACAGGTGAAATTCTACCAAATTTCTGTATAAATGCACAATGGTGCCAGGGACCATAGGCACTCAAGCTGGGAGAGATGACATTTCAGACCCATTCTGGAGAAGTAAAAAAGAAGGGTAGGAGTCCTACTGTAGAAGGAAGCAGTAGGCTTAAATTTCTAGATACACTAAAATTCTTCTTCAAGACAAGTGATGTGAAAACCCCTCACATGCTAGTTGCAGCTAATTTCTATTCTTCACCTGTTTTCTAAAAGCTCAGAAAAGTACATGATCTCATGGGTCAAAAATCAGGTGATTTATGAACTTAGAGAAGTACCAAAACTAAATAATGTCATGGAGAACATCTCACTGATGTTTTTTCTGTCTGTAGGAGTAGCTCCAGCCTGAACAGCCCTATTAGTGGGGACAGCATTGGGAGTATCTGGGAAAGTTCACTATTTTAAATTTTCCTTGGCAGACCTGTTACAGTAATTATCAAATGTTGAGGAAAGAAAGAAAAAAAAGAAAGGACAGCATTAACCAGAAAAGTTAATTTAAGGGAATCGGGAAAAATTACCTCTTAATTAAAACAAAATGGTACAAGACCTTATGATATTACAACTGTTACTGGGCAAAGCAAGCCTTTTCTAAAACTAAATTGTTCAGAGATTTTCAGCAACAATAACTTGTATGTACAGCAAACACATCTGTCAGCTGACTCAGAGTTTCTGTGGTTTTTATTACATCTTTTAGATTTAGTCTGATACAAATGAATTTGTTGCAATACTCTTCATAAAATAATTTTTGTTTTCTCTTACTTTAAAAAGATGACTGTTCAATAGACTATTCCACTTAACTAAATATTTCAAAATATCCTACTGTGAGGCTTGCCGATATCTTCTTTCAAAATGGCGACAGAAACAGTTTGACTTACAGAAAACATCCTGTTGGCAATATGAGCTATGAAAAGCAGTGGGGAGTAAATATTCAATGAGCAGTTAGGATATCAAAATGTCATTAAATAGCTGCATGATATGTTATTAAAATTGTAAAAGACTTTTTAATAGAGCTCTTTGTGTGAGGATGACTAGAGCTCATCTAAATTGGTAAATTTCATAAAGATAGTTCTGTATACGTAATCTCCCCAAGTCGATTTACTGGGAGAAAACCCCACAGAAATTCTTCAAATATATAAAAATATTTTTCTCTTCCATAAAGCTATAATAATAGCTATGAATTTAAGAATACTAAATACTTTCTCTCTTTTTTTTAATCTGATTTATTCTGTATTTTTGTTAAAACTGTGGAGAAGATTAAATTTACTAAACCCAGTCTTTAATTCACTTGGAAAAAAAGTCTCGAAAACATTAATGCTTTTCTTATTAAATCTTACTATTATTTAGCATTATGTATTTATATAATACTGTGACATTTGTCAAAATAGAAGGCTTCTTTGTATAATTTAAATCATATAGCTATCCTTTCACTTCATAATGAAAATTATGATTAAATAATTGACACTATATATCTATGAATATATTTTCTCCAGCCTACATAACTAATCCTCTTCAACTTTTTCTTTACTTCACTCCTGATCAGCTTAGAATAATGGCATAAGATGTTGTGCAGAGAAAAAAAAGTTTCACAAAAATAAATCAGAAATTTTACAAGATACATGTCCTCATCAAGATATAACCTTTATGAAATACTGTTGCAGTTCTTTCTTGGAACCCTGAGTCTACAAGGACTGCACATCTTACTTGTGAGATGATGGTTTAGTTCTCCACAGAGAAGTCCCTCAGCGAGGGAACAATAGTGCTTATGGACAAGCCAGTTTTATAGAGCAGTGACATGACAGATCAAATCCCCAGGCCTGGCTTGTGCACCAGCAGCCCCAGCAGACTCACCCAGAGGAGGGGCAGGGGACCAGCAGTCGGCTCCCTTTTGGTTTTGGGACATCAGAAAAACAAAGAAGAATGGGAGAAGCCCATATATGAGCTTCCTGACCATGATATTCAAGGTTCAGTTAACTGGCCTAAAGAGAGGTGCTGCCTTCTGCTGTTTGAGATGTACCAGGAAACCTCTACAGGCCACTGTGCCTCCTCATTCAGAAGGACAGAGGCTTCTTCAAAGTCCTGTGCTATACCTTCACAAGGCATATCAAATTTGTGTAAGATTCATTAAGACATAGGAAAAACAGCTTTGTAAACAACTGGAGTTGTCCCACAGCTCTCTTCAAGACCTTTGTTATTCTTCTTGGCACACACTCACCAATTACTTTTTTCTGTTTTAAACTTGATCTCCAGCCTTCTTTGATGTGTCCTTGCAAAATAAGACAGAACACTAAACCAAATAACTTAGTCACAGGCTGCACCATTTCAAAATAAAGAAAAAGGTACCTTCATCTTTAGCCAAATACAGTAAGCAGTTGTGGCTGGAGTCCAGGTGCCCACCAAAGCTGCTCTGTCACTCCCTTCTTTAGCTGGACAGAGAAAAGACGCTTGTGGTTGAGAATAAGGACAAGGAGATACCATTCACCAGTTACCATGATGAGCAAAACAGACTTGACTTGAGGAAATTATTTTAATTTATTTCCAATCAAATGAGGGAAGGGAATTGAGAAATAAAAACAAAACTTAAAAACACCTTTCACCTACCCCTTCCTTCTTCTGTGGTTCAACTTCACTCCCAAATTCTCTCTCTCCTCCCCCTGCAGCACTGCAGGACTGGGAATGGGGCCACAGCCAGTTCATCACACATTGTCTCTGCTGCTCCTTCCTGCTCAAAGGGAAAACTTCTCACACTCTTACCCTGCCCCAGTGTGTGGCCCCTCCCATGGAAGACAATCCTCCATGAACCTTTCCAATATGAGACAGGTCCATTTTGGAGCTGACTGGCATTGGCTCCGTTGGGCATAGGGGAAGTTTCAAGCACACACAGCTTCTCACAGAAGCCACAGGATCCTGTCACCGCCCCCCAGTCACTGCAAAACTTGGCCACACAAACCCAATAGAGAAGGTTTAATCCACAGCTTTAACATCATGATTTATATTTATCTCAAGGAGAAACTAAAACTTGTCTTAAGCTCTACATGATAAGCAAGAAAGTAGTGAAGACTAATGAATTCAGTTCTCTGCATATGTAATAAAATATTCTCTCATAGTCATAATCAAGCCATAGTTCAGCAAAGCATGTGCTGAACTTTTAATATTCAAATAATACACTTGAGCACATTATTAAAATTAAGTAAAATTTTAAAAAAGGAATAAATTTCCAGGGATCTCATGATCTAGATTTATTAACTCTTTAAATGACTCAATTTTTCAGATTATATGTAGCTATTAAGGTATTTTAGCAAGATAAAACCACACAGGACTGCCAGGTCATCAGTACAGGAAAAGGATTAGCACATTTAGGATTTGAAAGATATACATGTTAAAACTTAACACCACTAAAACTAATTTTTAACATGAAGCTCTTTCACTTCCAGTAAGAGAATCAATGTGATTAAAATTCCTTTTAAGTGCTTACCTTTCTAAGAAAATCATAGAAAAATATGCTACAAATCCAATGCCTATTTTGCATCTCAGTGTTCTGGGGGACAAAAATCACATTTTTGTCAGCTGCAGACTGTGTAACCATCACCAGTGCTACAATGACTGAAGATCCAAGTCTCTCAAATTAGCTGAGGAGACAGCAGCAGTGAAATTGCAGACAGTACAATCTGATACATTTTCATCAGTCTGCTGTGGAGAAAATATATTCCTGTATGTTTACTGAGCGGGTTTTTCTGCTTCAGAATCTTAGCATTCAAAGCAGACTAAAAAAATGCTCCATATTTTAATGAGATCATTATTAATAGTTCATCTTCTCACTTGCTAGAGTACTAAATTTCCATCAGCTATAGCCAAAGGCGATGTGAAGATGGCTACTACAGTTGCTTTGCAACAGATTCTGGCAACCTCCCCACAGCATCTTTGTTCTCCCATGACTGCACAGCTTAAGCAACCCAGTCTGAGCTTGGTAAGGACTCTATATTCTTATTTCCAAAACATTTTATGTATTTTCTTGTTCAATGACTCTAATGCATGTTTTTCTTGAACAGGCAGACCACCAAACCTACAAAAAGAACCAAAAAAAAGGCTCCCATGTTTGCTTTACTCCAATTTTCTCACAGTGACCTAAGTTATCATGCTGTCTGGAGCCACACAAAGGCAGAAGTGAATCAGAAGCTGCCTCGACCTCAGAAGTCTAGTGGTATGCACCATTAGCAGATTTGAAGAAAGAATCAGTCTTAAACTGGAGTCAGCCACACTGTGTGCTTGTAGACAGGAGAATGTGATCCTAAGCATGAGTGAAATACATTGGTCAAAATCATGATTCTCTAAAGGGAGAAAGTGGGAAGATGAAAATTAGTAGCTAATGATAAGGTATGTAGTTCATATCAAATGTGGACAAATGCAGGGCCAGATTCTTAAGACAGATAGAATAAAATAAAAAAAATTTTAAAAAAGAAGAAGAAAAAGGAAAATGTAAATAGCTTCTAGAGCTAGAGCATTTTAACAGGAGTTTAGAGATGCTTGAACAACCTACATCGTAAAATTAGAACACTTCCTTCCCAAACATCAGAAATTATATAAAATCAGTGTTAGTTGCAACTGGAAAACATTCCCAGTTAATACTAACACATTAAATAAGAAACCAAGAGCTTCAAACTTAGACTAAACAAGATTAACCTTGAGCATCCATGGCAACAGCAGAGTCCAGTGCAGTGCCTGCTGTGTTCTGCAGCAAGGCAGCTTTCTCTTCAATCTCAAAATACTACCTTATATCATTTCTCTTCATAGTCTCTGCAAGAACTCAGCTGAAATTAATTCCCAGATAGTCCAGAGCCCTTTAGTACATATTTATGTAAGGTACTTTTTATGTACAGATTTTATCTGGATAGAATCCTGATACTTTCCTCCCTTGTAAGTCCAGCTGCAACTCCTGAGTGACCTCTCCCATGGTGTCATTCTGGTAAGCTTTTTATCTTTCCCTGGTGTGTGCCAGCTGGACTCAATTATTTATCTGCAAGGCTTCCTAGTTGCTGGCTGGTAGCATTCCCCAGGCATAAGAAACCAGCCTCCTTCACCCATTGCTGTGCAGAGCAGGATCCAACTCCAGTTCCCAGCCTCTCTGCTGCGTTGCTCCATTACACAATGCCAAGGGAATCCACCAGAAATCCCCAAATGCTGTTTTATGAGGAGGACTGGAGAGCAAGGCATAATCACAAGCAGAATGTGGATGACAAGGAATACAGAAACAATTTCTAAGACAAATTAATTTCCAAGTTCAGCTGAAAGGTAAATTCTCCAACAAAAAAACTAAATCCCTTGGTATCTGAACAAATACTTAATTTTCTGACCACAGAACATCACCTTAGATTAGACTTTAAGTGAGATAAATGAGACATAGCCTATCTCTCTTGGTTTTTTAAACCTCATCTAGAATCAGGGAAGCCATCTCACCTACCTGATTGCAAATGGCTATAGTCATCTTTTAAATAATAAAGAGTTAGGAGTTTTAAAGAGAACTTGAGATTCTTCTCTAAAGAAAGGTAAAATAAACATGAAATTTGTACAATACATATTTTATATGTTATAGCTGCTATTCAGAAAACATAGCAAAAAATAGAAAATAATAAAAGCAGTTTATTCACACAGATAATATTTCAGCTGGCCTCAGTTTTTAGTTTTAGCTATTAAAAAAAGGTTTCAATGCTTTTTCGGCTTTCAAATGCTGAGGTTATAAGACATTCAAGATCTGGTAAGTAAAACCCATTCCTTACAACTCTATCTTTATTTAAAGTTTTTGCTAGCATGTACCATGGCATTGTGATCAACACTTTTTAATCCCTAATATTCATTTCTGACAATGCTAAACCAAGCTCTCAAGCTAATGAAAATGCTAGAGAGATTGTTCTTCAAAATATACATACACAGAAATTGAGACATTCTTTTTCAAATCAACAACTTTCTCAAAGATGGGACAATCAAAAGGTGAGACAATCAAAGAGTCTCTACTAACCATTATATAGTACTTTATACATACTCATTTACATAATGACAAAACACACGTAAAATACTCCTTTTCTTGAGCACCATAGACATGAAGCTACTAAGACAAAGATGTCAGAATATTTATTAATTCAAATTGCATCTTACTTTAACAAAATTTATTGCTCCTACAGAAACAGGGTTGAGCCCATTTGATGATTATAATTTTAGATTTTTTACTTAGAATTATGTCAAAATTAATTCTTATTTAATGAGGTTTTTGAAAAGGGTTTAAAATAGCAAAATTCTGAAACATGCTCATTAGAACTATTTGTAAGTAATTAAAAATGATAGCTTTAAAATAACTTGTGATTGGATCCTAAAGCCATGTCAGAAATAGTGCTCAGATGACAGCCTGTCACATAAATTTATGCTTGATACATGAGCCCTGTTGATCACTAAATTGTGAAAATTTTATTATTCTCTTGCAAAAAATGAAGTTAGAATTTCTGTTTTCACAATTACTTTTTCCTTCCTTTTCTCTCCTACTTTGTGAAACTGAGGTCATTGACATTATCTTGCTAAGCACTAAGAAAATCATTAATTACTTAGTCTGTGTCCTCCAACTTTTCCGCTATCAAATGCCACTGTTACAATGCAAAAGAGACATAAATTGAACAGAAAAGGTAACCAACTGCTCATGAAAATGTAATTTTTCTGTTTGACAGAGACACTAACATGATGAGCTATGGCATTTTTGTGTAAAATCCTTTTTGGATTTGGAGTGTGTCACATTCTGTCACTCAGGAGTCAACATTTTGCTCCTGACATTGCACCCATAGGGAAAGCTTGGGTGTGAGTTTTTGTTTTGTTTCGCCATTTTAAGAGTATGGCAAGGATTACAGTAAAGATTCTGAAAACATCTCAGCCTTCAAAGTGCAGTATAGAAACTGTCTTAAAAAAAGATATTCTTAAATATGAAGTGCCCTTTTTTTTTCATAAATAAGACACTTGAAGTTCAGAGTGTTTGAAAATGAGCTGGCCAACAAAAACATCAAAATCATTTTTTCTAACTATATTTCTTTGTGATTCTACAGAAAGCCAGTTAGATGGCAATGAAATAAACTCAAAGTCAAATTAAAAATAAGAGTATCTTTATTCAACAAACTAGGACTAGTGATAGAAGTTAAACCCAGAATTTCTTTTTTGAAATTTCTTGATTGTGATAATAATGTTTAAGGCTTTTAAAGAGATTATTTCTCAGTTCATTGTTGTTTCCTAAAGAAAACAAAGCTGCCCAGGGCTAATTATGTATACGCATATGTGTGTGTGTGTTTGTGTGTATTTATTTTCTTTTTAAATAATGGCACATGTTGCATATAAAAAGCCAAAGTCAACTGTGAATTTCTTAATGTCTTATTTTCAAGTATAATTTGAACATTGACTGGAGCCTGGAACCTGTCCTCAAACTGATTAGTAACTTAAAAGCTTGTTGCCATAATTTGAGAGAACTATTCCTGTAAACCAGGGTTATTGCTCATGGATAAGGACACCTGAGTCTGACCCAAAGACTTATTTAATTTCCTCTGCAAAATGAGAGATTAAAAAAAAAAGGAAAGTTTTATAGAAGATTGTAAAACATGTACGTCAAACTTCACCTCTTGAATCTTACAGGTTTCAAATACTAATTTATAGAACAGTGTGAGAAACAAGGCTTAAAATTATTATTATTCTGATATAAGAGGATGACAGTCCAGTCATTTTGATTATGATTTTGATGAAGACTATTATTTTCAACAGTCATAATACGTAACAATGCCACAGCTTGTCAAGACTTATCTGAAAAACATGAAAGCATGCAAGAAATACATAGATTTTTGAATGTCACTATTACACAGGCACTATTTTTCATGGTACTTACTGAAGTACTTTTGTAAACTCGCTCCTATTCATAGGGGGGAAAAAGGAGAAAAATATTCAGAGAAATTCCATGTTTTACAAGGGACAAAACCCAAACCAAGCCTCAAATATTTTGTTTTCTATTACAGAATTGTGAATACTACTAAAAAAATTCTTTTCAGTATTAAAAAGAGTCACTGACCTAAGGGACTTGTTTAGAGAACTTTTTCCTCTAACAGAACAAAGCCTTATGCAAACAAGGAGGAACATTTGTTCCCTCCAAAATTTCTGAATCCCCTGTCCATTTATGTAAGACAAGATACAAACAGTGAGCAGCAAATTACCTCACAGGCATTACAGTCAGACAGCTATTAGAATATAGTGCAGACTACTGTAATATTTACAGGACTGACACAGAGCTTATTAGATTTAAGGGATATAATTGCATTTGATTCAGCAGACACTGGATTTAACCTCATTGGTATGTTCCAATGCCTACTGGAGCATATGGACAAATACGCACAAAAGGAATCATATGCAGACCCTTATTCAGGGCTCTTTGAGTGGATGAAGTAATAGATTCAGAGATTTTTAGCACTATTATCCTTGGCTTATACTGTTGCATTTTTTCTAATTCAAGGATACATGTCTTTACGTAGGAAAAGTTCCCTAGCCATCACCAGAGAATGATCTCAAGTAATTCCTCTGTAGTTGGAATACATGTTGCAATCTTGCCTTCTTTAGAGAGATTTCCTACACAAACATCTCTCTGGCCCAAAAAGATGCTATTACATGCAGGAGGAATAATAAATGAAATACCTTAGGTGCTTTGATAGCCCTAAGTTAACTACATGTACTAGAATGAGACATCAGAAAAAGACTGATTCAAGCTGGCAATTAATACTTTGTGCTGAACTGCTCTGATGCTCAAAACACAGAGAGACAAACATGAGAGATTACTGTTAAGGTATTAACCTTATTTGGAGAAGTTTAACATGCATATTAAAGTCAGTAAATTAAAGTAATAAAATTGAGTTTGAAAAAACATTTAGGTCTAAGACCTGAGGTTAAATGAAGACTGATTTAATTGTTTGTTCACTAGATCTTCTCTCAACATTCTCCTGAAATCCCATGAGATATTCAGCAAATTTGGATTCTCCCATCTAAATCAATAGCCTAAAATTAAAATCATGCTAAGCTCTGTAGGCAACCAGTGGGAAGAGAGGACCTTGATATTGTGATGTAGACCAGTAGTAAGTTGTGTTTGTTTTCCCCAATTATCTCCCTTGACTTTAGAGGGTAGCCAGGCAACTGTGCTATTAATTTGGGTGTCTCTGCTCAGGGCTTATGATTAGATAAAAGAATCTGAGCTTCTATTTTGACTTAAAAATCCTGTAATGTTCTCCATTAAAATCTATCTGTTCAAAAGATATCCTCTAAACAAATGCAAGACATCATCTGATGTTAAATTAGCTTTCTAAATTACTTGGTACTAAATTTAGAGAGGACAACAGCAAAGCTCCTTTCACTGGCTCAGAACTTGCATACACTAACTGATACT
This sequence comes from Illadopsis cleaveri, assembly GCA_013399915.1. Lineage (NCBI taxonomy): Eukaryota > Metazoa > Chordata > Aves > Passeriformes > Timaliidae > Illadopsis > Illadopsis cleaveri. The sequence continues at coordinate 117,564 of VXBB01017653.1, read as the reverse complement.
GCATTTCCCAGTTTAACAAATAATTTGTTGGGTTTTTTCTCCCTCAGAAAATTATCAGAAGTCCTTCTTTTTATACTGTAATGCTAAAGGAGAGTAGTAATAACTGCAGGTCGATTACTGAGCATAGGTTACAGGGTTTGAAATCTTAGTGTCCTTGAGTGGAATAAGGTTCCAAATGAAATTTGTTAAATACCATTGTGTTATGTGACAACTCTGGGAGTCAGGGAATAAGAGAATAGTAGAGCCAAAGTCTCTTGGGACAGTCTGATAAAATGTAGCAAAACCTGTCTAAATAACACATTTGTTATATCTAGTTTTGTTGCTTTAAAATGGTTTGCTCAGGAAGCTGCTAAGCTCAGAGGAAGAAATCACCTCATCTCAGCCATTACAAAGGCATTGTTGTACACTGCCTCTGTTCTAACCATGGCAACACACTGCCACAAAAAAAAAAATTAAAAAATAATTAAAAATCAGTGATGCAAAACTAGATTAAAAATACTAATTTCGGAATTAAAGCATAACACATTAAACTCAAAGATTTCTTGGCTAGCATTTAGTCACACAGTTTTTTCTTTTAAAAAACTCTCAATTTAACCTCAGTTCCAAGGTTTTCTTTTTTAGATTCCACTTCCAGTGCAGTAGATATGCCATGTTTACTCTGTGGGCTACATCTGAAATGAGTCAGTCACTCTATACTACTCACAGTCGAAAGAACTTCATCTAAAAGTACCTTAAGATTGAATCTTTTGTGTGAAGCCTGAGCAATCTGCAGCCAGTGAAGAATAAAAATATATTGAGGACTCACTGCCAGAGATACAATCGTGAGATGCAGAAATAATTGCTGGAAAATATCAAGCTGGTGTGCTAGTGAAAGTTTGAGTTTTGTCTGCTTTTAGAAGATTCTGTGTATTCAGCCTACATGCTTACTTTACTGTCCAGAGTGCATGGATACAAAACAAGTATCATATACAAAATTCATCAAGAACTGTTTCAACATAAAAATAGCTGAGTTTTAACAAAAAAGATAGGGCTAAAAATGATCTATTTTTATTTCATTTTTACATACAAGATGAAGTCACTGTCTGGTTCCCAGATGACTATTGCGCCTAGTTTTACTCCTGACTAATTAACATACAATGCTTCTAGTCATTCATGGTTTAAAATATTATATAAGTTTCTATTAAGATAATAGGGATTAAAGGTTTAATTTTACACAATTTTTCAAATAAACTTGAGGTTTATTTTTTTAGTCTGAAATAGAAAAAAAAAGATAAGTTATACTGAAGGATTTGTTTCTGCGGGTGGTTGATGAATATTTTCTCTGAAAAACAGTATCTCTGAGATAATTTTCTTGCATTTTATACTTTTCTATGGATTATAGAAGAATCTACACTGGCTGCCTATGTTATTTTGCAAGATTCACTACTCTTTTTAGAAGTAGACTAATGTTGGAAAAATTGAATCATCCAAACAGTCACTTGGTGCCATCACAGACTTGCCCAAGGTGAAAAGGAAAGTCAACTTGAAAATTATTTTGAAAGATAAGGCAGGTTAAAAAGAATGAGGTCACTATTTCTATGAAAATAATAACAATGATCAAGCAAATCAACAATTGAGACTTTTACTGATAACTGGAAGAAATTATGAAGTTCCTTTCCAACTGAAGATCAAAGAATGTCAAGTGTTTACTATTCTTGTACTAAGTCAATAACATACCTTAAAAATCACCCCCCTTTCCCAAAAATAAAATCTAAAAAACCCAAACCCATCTAATAAATCACCAACCTTGATATCTACAGAAATTGTAGCATTTGTTAAAAAGTAATGAGAAAAAAAAACATTAAATCCTGTAGACAGGCTGGCACTGCTGGCACTGTTCAGAGGATCCAGTGCTGGTCCTCAGAGTTTCTCAGCTGGGGAAGCTGCAACTTTTTGCAAAGATTATACTTAGAGTAGACTGCACAGCAAGGCAGCTCCCACTGCTCATGCATCAGGGAGTAGCCTGTTTAACAGTGCTATTCATCTCTTCAAGGAGACACTAATTTTAGGATAATTTGGAAATGCCGTTCTGTCTGTGAATTAAATTGCACTTCATATCTCACAAACACCAAGAACTAAGTAGAAGTCACCTTCACTTTTTCTGTTTTTATTGAACGTTAATTTTGCTGCAAGAGGCATGTAATCCACAGCTTTCTTCTTGTGCCTGGCCATTTTAATTTTTGATCCTTTTTAATACACTGTAATAATCAATCTATAAAGTCCAATTACTCAGGGTACAAATGACTGGCATCTCTAGACTCAACAAACCCCAGCTTAACAAACTGTATGACTGTGAACTCTATAATTTTCTATGTAAATCCAGATCACCCATTTTCATATTGTCCCAGTTTGTATCTTCATTGGGAACACAGCTTTGCTCTTATAGGCAGGAAAATTTAACAACAAATTATGGACCACATGAATGCATAAATCATTGCATGAATGTTAAAAATAAAAGTGGAAGTAATCTGCTGTTATGGGAAAAACATGGTTAAACACTTTTACGTACCACTTCTTCAAGAACAACTCATGAAAATTTTGTGTGACTAGATTAAAAAAACCTTCAGCTTCCTGGAAATTCTGAATGTCCCTGGAGACTCTTGTAAAACCATTAATTTCTAGTAAAAAAGGACAAGGCTTTAGTGATATCATTCCTTAAGATATAAACTAAAGCTAGGATTAGGAAAAAACCCAAACAATTGGATTCTCCATTTATCTAATCTGTAGTCACTGCATTATATACCTTTCCAAATAAATTTTAAGTTTTATAAATAAGGTATTGTTTCAGCAGATTTGCTACATTCAAATTCAACACCTTTATGGTAAGATGATAAGGATATTCTATGTCTAAAAAGATGCTCCACTAGAAATGTGTACTTACAAATATCTATTACATCTCTCATGGTTGTAGCTAGAGACAGGAAAAAGTAGCTTTTACACTGGCTAAGTCATAAAGTACTATGAAATGCACTATATTAAGAACTATAGCAAACATTAATATTTTATTTTTTTATTTTAAACTATCATGCAAAGTTAAAAGCTTCTTTTTTCCTAAACTGAAAGAGAGAATCCTTTCTCTCCTTAAAGCAAAGTTGTTTTAAATAGCAATGCAATACTGAAATCCTAATTCTGCTGTTGCCAGTTTATACACAACTGGTGGCCATCTGACTGCTGACACAAAGCCAGTTGCAAAATGCCTAGTAAGGACTGATCAAAACCTTCTACAGTTTTCTGAATTATTTTTATAGAAACCACAGGAGGAAAAAAGTAATTTGGATAAATTTATAGAATAATGTATTTGCATGTTATTTACACTAATAACATTTAAAAAAAAAAAAAATCCCAGAAAGCCATGCAGTAGACTACCAGCATAAAAAGATCATGGACCTGGCTAGAGGGAGTTCAAAGAGAGCCACTAAATTGATCACAGGGCTGGAGCACCTGTCCTATGAAAGGGAGGCTGAGAGAGTTGTGGTTGTTCAGACTGGGGAAAAGAACCCTCTGAGGAGACCTCAGAGCAGTCCCTGAGCACTTAAAGGGGCCAAGAAGAAAGCTGGTGAGGGACTGTTTACAAGGGTATGTAGTGATAGGACACAGAGTAATGGCTTTAAACTTTAAATTTAAATATAGAAATTAGATATCTTTAATAAATTCTTTCGTATGCGGGTGCTGAGACAAAAGAGGTTGCCTAGAGACATTGTGGATGACCCATCCCTGGAGGTGTTCAAGGCCAAGCTGGATGGCCAGCAACCTGTTCAAGTGGAAGGTGTCTCTGCCCATGGCTGGGGGTTGGAATTGGATGATCTTTAAGGATTCTTCTAACCCAGGCCATTCTATGGTTCTACAATTCTGTGATAAATCAGTACCAGATAATACATGTCTTTAAGCAAGACAATGAGAAATTTATATTGTTCCCATTTAGTGACCTCTAATATATTTGTTGAACTGTCTATGCTGTAATAAAATAGAAAGAATATATTTTTCTCTTCATTAATCAGTGAAAATAACAAACTAGATCAAACCAGAACAAGAGCATGAATGAAGGAGAATACAGTAACATATGAAAGAAGATAATTTCTCAAGTAACAGTATGCAGTGTTGTACACTTGACAATTCAAATTATTTTGAACAATGAGTAATTTATGGCTGTGAACAGGCAAGCACATTCTTTCCTTCATTTATTTGTTTTATTCCCCATAGTGTACAGCAAATAAATAATATTACTTCTAAGGAGACATTTTCCGCTGTTATCATTTGCGCCTCAAGGAAAAGGATCTTCATATCTTTGAGCTTATGAACAAGCCTACTTACTGTCAGACATTCCTCCCTTTTCTCATTCTTCATAATAAATTCCAAAAATTTTTGTCTTGTCACACGTGCTTTAAAGAAAAGCAATATTAACAGGTCTAGTGTGACACAGAGTTAGGTTTATAAAATTCTGTAAAGCTAGGGCATCTGTACAGCAAGTTAATAATTCTTTCTCCTAGTTGGAGAGATACTTGCTTGTCCTGTTCAATTTGGAAATAAGTCTTGTATATCCTAGAAAGCAGATTCAATTCAAAATACTAAAAAATCTTGGAAGTTATTTAAAATGTAAATAATTGGCAAGTTGTATGTGATTAAAATTATACAAGGTTAGCCATCAGAATCCAAATTTAGAGCCTTTTCCAATGACAATGACATACTGCATATTAATTAACAAGGTTGAATACTTGGTATTTTATATTAGCAGCATCACAACAAAGCATAAACTGTGTAATCTGGAACAGTCTAATTCCAATAAAGCATTCAGCAATATAGTTTCATAATTTGACAAAAATATATGCAAGAAAGAACATGGGTGTTGTAGCTAAAGCTAGGCACTAACTACTTAGTCTTAATGGTGACAGATGTTAAGACCCTGCTGAACCACTTTCTACAGAATTCATTTATCTTTCTGGTTCTGCATTGACCACAGATTTAGGCTAAAGACATCACTCTAAAGTTAGCTTTTGGCAATACAAACCAATGCCATTTTTAGCCAATTTCCCAAGCAGGTGACCACATACAGAGGTTCAGGTGTTCCTATACATTGCTATGCAAATGCAGAAAAGACGAAAATATATATTGTTGATAATACATATATAAGATCAAAAACTACCTAAAATATTCCTAAATAATTACTGTGACCACAATGAACTAGGTAATCAGTAGTAAGTAAATTACACCTGTTTGTAGTTAAAAGTGTGGATTAGAATTCATAAACCTAGAAACAATGTTGAGATGCAACAATTTTAGCTGCTGCCTCTTCCTACACTTCCTACAACTGTTGCAATTCATTGATGATTTTACCATCTGTCTCAAAAGCTAAAATACTTGGTTTAAACGTATAAAAGCCAGACAGGCAACTCCATTATTACATGCAAAGGCATCTCTAGATCTGTAAACACAAGCTTAAAACTTCCCACCACTTTTGCACTTCTACCTGTGTTAACAATTGTGAGACTAGAATGGACTTGTCACCAGAATGGCCTAATGTAGGCTTTGTCATGGCAGTGCAAATTAACACAAAATACTTTCTGGATTGTATTAAGGTTGTATCAAATCAACTGCCTTACTTGTTGGTACACATTATTGAGATATTTCAAAGACAAGCTGGGAACGTCTACTAAATTAAATGAACCCTTGTCTTTACATTCTTATTCCTATATGTTGTAGACAAGGCTTGGGTAATATAACCTCTCTATTATCTAAAACATGATAGTCATGCTTTAAGTCAGGTAAATGTAATCAGAAAACAAATCAAAGGAACATGCTAAACTGCAAAGTCCCCTAAGAGTTTTTTTCTCTTACAACTCTTTTTGTACAAATTTTCAGTGTAACACTGGGCATTGAAGCTTACTTAAATTTTATGTATCCTAGTACCTTGTGATGGGCAATAATGATATAGTGTGCAAAAAAAAAAGGAGCAATAATGCATTGTGGAAAATATCTATACCTTTTTTAAATGATCTTGTTCTGGCATCACAGAAATGTCATTTAAATTCCCACATGAAAGTGGCAAAAAATACATTAAACTCAGTTTTATAATAAATTGCTTCTGAAATAAGATTATCTGCCATATTTCAGCTCAGAAACATTTCATGGCATCCAAATTCCACCTTTTGACTAATAGATATTCTGAGTAAGTCTGGCATGCTTTTAATTGCAGAAGCACATGTACACCTCTAAAATAAGTGTTCATATTCAAACTTTTCAGGGACCACTTCATTTAGGCCTCTGAGGGTGATATCAAATCTGAAATGACAGTTATGATTTCCAGGCATATTTCCCTCTATAACACGTACATTCTTCACACTTTAAAAAAATGAAGACACATTTACAGCTGCTGCCTACTGATCTGTGTGCACTGAGAAGAACATCAACATATTCAGCTTATCACAACCGTTTGCAGGAGCATGTTTGTCAAGCAAAACTATCTCAGACCATGAGGGAACTGATGTCTCAGTTGGATTACTTCACTAACTCTTCTATAAAAGCATAGAAGGGTTATTTTAACTGAGACTATGCAAACAAAACCAAGAAATTCTCACAGACTCTTAAGCAACTCAGAAACCTCATCACTTTGAAATCTAAAATTGTTTCAGGCTTGAGGTTCAACATGTAAAGAAAATCTAGACCTACTGTGAATACAACAGCAGGAAGAAAATTATAAGCTTTAATACTGGCCTCTTTCCAAAGTACAGGCCATATATCAAACAAAAAATGGGCTTTCTGGTGCAGAATATATAAAAAATACTGATAATTCCAACATTTTTATAAAGCTATTCCTCAGTGAGTCATTGCAAACTTCATAATGTGGTACCATTAGACTCACTTCAGAGGTGTGGAAATAGGTAAAACAGGACGCTCCTGAGCTTTAAGCAAATACAAGTAATGATCAGAAAACATTGATTGTCATAGAGAGACCATGTCTGTTAATTTGTCATCCTAGCCTGGCTTCAGAAAAAGTTGTCTCTTCATATATGACTTTCAGCTTGAGGGCAGCTGGAGAACAAATTCATTAGAACAGTGATATCTCTCTGTTGGTTAACCTTTTAGACCTTTGATGCCTGAACCTAAAATTCTATGTGCTAAGGGCTATACTTGCCTAAGGAAAAGGTAGCTTTTCCTAAATTGCTTTGAAATGTCACATAAGCATGGACAAAAAAGATAGACTGGTAATTTAACTTTTTACTATTTATTGGTTAAAGAACTTATGACATTCCCATGGTCTGTCTTCACAAGAGCAGGAAAAAAAGGCATATCTATGATTTTTTTTATATATATTTGGTTTTTCTAGTCGTTTCTGACTAAGTTCTCTAAAAGACCAACTCCTTTCCTCAAATTCCATAGTCAAGCAAGATTAGAAGACCTTGAGGAAAGTAGATAAGGCATTCAGAAAATTATAAGTAGATTATTGGAAGTAGAGAATCTAATATTCTTAGCAATTATATTATTACAAAACTCATCTCTGTATACCAGATGTAACTCAAAATATTCCTAACACATTACAATGCTTTATAAATTTATTTGCATACAGTGCATTATATTTGTATTTTTATATATAAATATGTACAAGTAATCTATAATCAGATCTTTATCATTTAAAAAAATACTGCAAGAAAGCTTCTCAGAATTAAAAGAATGAAAGAGTCAAACCTTTTTCCAGTGGTATCTATGGAAAACCTGAGCACTTTCAGTAAGGCTAGGGTTTTGTTAAGGTTCAAAGGAGGCAATCATTTTGACTGGACTGTGACAATGTAAAGAGTCTTGTTAACTTCTGTGGCATCAGCCAGTTTTAGAAGGGATAAAGCAATTGACACTACCCATTTAAGGAACATGAAATGTGAGGACAAGGACCCATAAGAGTTCACCTTTTTCCATGATTGCCAAGTTATTCTGATCAAAAAGTATCTCAGCAAAAGCTTCTGTGCTTTGTTAAGTATTTGCAGCCCCTCAGCTGTGGCTCTGACTGGCCTTTACTTAGCACAAATTAACTGTTGTACAGCCATATAGAAAAGATTGGCTCCAAATTAGTCTCTTCTGATATGAGATACCAGAAAAACTGATTGCTCAGTGCCTTCTTACTGACCTCCCACTCACATGAATATTAAAATTCCAGAACTGCCATGAACACCTGGAGGGTTTTTACATACATAAGGAAAGCATTTGTCTACCCTACTGCATATATATATATAACTCCAAGTAGAATTAAAGGATTGCATAGTGAATGTTATTAAGAAAATAATCTCATTAATATTTCAAAGGACCAGATTCCCTTCTCAGAATAGGCAGCAAATAAAGATAGCCTACAAAAAATGCTAAGCCCAGGAGACACTGTACACCATGTTTATTAGAAACTTTCATATTTGATGGTTTAACACTTGATGTCATAAAGATATCCAGAAAGAGATGAAAAGAGCCAAGTAGACATGTTTTGGATGCATTGAGAATACCAGCCTGGGAAAATGCCTTCATACATTTAGAGGAGATTCAAGCTGTATCAAGCATTTCTCAAGACACTTCCTCCCCAATGGGCTACTCACTGCACTGTGATATGTGCATATCACTGTAGAAAGACACAAAATCATGAAAAAGAGAAAGACAAAAAATTATGAAAGACACAACCTCATGAACCTCTGAAGAAGAGACAGTAAACCAAAAACTGGCTACACAAAGCAGAAATAGCACAGAAAGCAGTGAGCAGCAGCCAGGACCATGCAGCACATGAGTGGAAACTCTAAGTTAGCAGGTTATATGCAGGCACACAGATGCAAACATCCCATGCCCCTCCACAGAAGTTTTTGGGAGTCTGACCCTGCAGAACATGCCTACCAGATCATAATCTTAGTCTGCCTTCTGGATTCCAAGAAGACAAGGTGGATGGAGACACTTCCTAAAGTATAATCAATCACATACATGAATCACATACGTGGCACTCTACTGGAAACGAGGGAATTTTGGTGTGAGATGGGAAGACACCTTGAAAGCTTAGGACTTTGAGGGTTAGATAAGAACTAGTCAGTGGGATTTATATTAAAATTTCAGGTTTCGATGCCTGAAGGTCATTGAATTTCCACCTTAGGGATCTTTCCTAGGATCGCAATGAGTAAATACATTTTATGCTTGTTATGAATCTGATAAATACACAGCAATTTAATTTTCCCAATAAAATTATCAGCAGGGGGAAATATTATTTTATTATCTAAAACCAGGGAACTAAAGTGTGATTTGTGCAGATCCCCACCGATTTCAGTAGGGTTTCCCATAGTGGTAGTTATTCTTCCACTTAGAGTAAATTACAGGCCAAGATCTAACAGTCTAAACAGATTTGCTAATTACTCACAAATTGCAAACATAAGCACAAACAAAAAAAAAGTGGAAGGAAACACGCTTTTTTTTTTTTTTTTCCGATTAATCTTAAATACAGACTAAGACTAGTCCTTTAAGGGAGAGATTTCATTTCCAGACTATAGAGAGCTATTAATGAAGTTTGCATAATGATTTTAGACAGCTCTCCTCCAATACACACCACATTATAATGTGGACTATAAATGCTTTTATTAACAAGCAGATGAGTTTGCCATGCCTATGCCAAATAAGGATTCTCTCATAATTAGAAATTGCACATTCCCTAGAAGGAAAAATTCTTACTGAGTACACAGCTGCAGGGAAACCCTGTTGCAGCTGCACCCTGCTTCCCTCAGAAGAGGTCCCCATGGTGTGGAAATTACTTCCAGCAGTGCTATAGGCATAAATAAAGTTTACATTTAAAATACATTTCTACCTTCAGTTTAGTACACACAGAGAGTGCAGTTACAAAGAGATTCCACCCATCCCTTCCTCTTTGACCTCAAGTTTAGTTGCAGTACTTGTGACTGAAACTCAAAGGTGGAATTGATGAGGAAAACCAAACTATAAACCAGTGAAAACATGTTTGATTTCAAGTGGATACAAAGCACTCTCAAGGATAAGGATAAGTTTCATAAAAAATATCTCACCATAAAGCAATGAACTTATAAATAATTGAAAGATCTCAGGTAAAAACAGCCCTTCCTTCTACAGGGTTTTCCTGAACTTTCTATTGCACGTAACAAGAGCTACAAGAGTCCTCCCTTCCCTTCCCTTCCCGCCCCCCCCTCTCTCATTCCCCCCTCTC
>VXBB01017653.1:5828-94274 GCA_013399915.1 Illadopsis cleaveri | reverse complement strand
ATTCGTATGAAAATTCTACTAGATTGAGGTCAGCTTTATTCTCTTGCATAAGTCTTTGTAACATGAAATTTAAAACTGTGGAAAGTAACAGTGAAAGAACATCTCTTATGCACATAAAACGGTTTTCAACTAGCAGGTAGCTGGAGGTGAACAGTAATTGGTAGGTATTTCCTGAGCATTTTGATACTTACTTAGTTATTCTGAAAAAGAAAATGTAAGAGTGAAACTTTTCTGAGATGTAATTGTCATGTCCAGAGACTCTGAGCTGCTCAGCCTAATTTCAGTCTCATTATGCAACATATTTGTTTAGGAAATAAGGGTACTAAGGTGCTCTTTAAGCTAATTGCTTTTACAGAACACAGAAATTTTCTATGAGTAACATAATGAAGCTTCATGAGGTAAATCCAACTGAGACAGCAACAGATGAAAAAAATCTGCTTATCAGAAATTTTGAAGACAACTGGTTGAAGTGATAAGATTGGTCTAAACTACTCCAAATAAAAATACTGCAGCAGCACTTGAATGTCTAGAATGAACAGGATATACAGTAGAGAACAGATAACTTGACTTGCTATATCTTTTAAGACAAAGTACCTTATGCCTGTTCTTGGTACTGTTTCTTTTCTTAAGTAGTCTATAACTGGTCAATTTTATTTAAAGATTTTTTTTTTAAGGATTTTGTGTTTGGTTATTTTTGCCACAGGAATATACAGTAACCATTACATCCCTATAGTGCAATACTGAAATCAATTTTCAGCATATAAATGTAACATAATTACCATTTTATTCAACATAATGGAAACCAGCTACATAGTATATTAGTAAGGTATATACATTTTCAGATAGATTAACACTACAACACAAGAAACTGTTGTAAAAAAAATATGACAAATTACAAAGCTTTAAAGATCTTTCCTTTAAATCTCATCTTAAAGAAACAGTAAATATTGCTTCCCCATTTTAGTGTAAGAAGGACAGAGGATCTCTATAAGATCTTTGTTTTTGAAATTTTTATGGTCCTTTATTACCTATAGTTAAACTCCATGTTATGTGCAATATAAATAGATCGTTCTTCATTGTACTTGCATCATAGTATGCAAATATAAATAAAATTGGAGAAAAATTAGTTTCAGGGATATTTCACCTCTAAATTCTGCTTTCCTGCCAGTGCCGACATGAAGTATTTAATTTTAAATTACACCACCTGCTCCTACCTATAAGTGAAATGAAAAAGCTGCCAAATAGCATGTTGGGTACTAACTTTCAACCTTTTCTTTAATCAGGCATTCCTCCATTAGAAGCCAACAATCTCATGGTATGAAAAGCACCGTAGTATATGTCTGCAATTCCATTTCAAGCCCTCATTGTGATGTCTGACTGAATAATCTTTTTTATTTACTATTTTTCTTTAGCTGCAGGGTGGGTCACCAATTACTTCAAGCAGACACACCAGATAAATGCCCACACTTCATTCTGACAAGGACAGTGAAGATAAACAAACATTTATAAATTAAGGCTTCTCTGATTTTAGCTGGGTTTAAGTTCAAGGCCTATACCCAAATTTTCTCTTTCCAAAATATGAGACTGTAAGGACATCAGTGAAAGAGGAAAGATACTTTAAGAGTTTAAAAACCATACAGTTAGAAAAGCAGATATGAATTCATCCATATAAATGCAGAGCAAATGTAGCTTTGGGCAACAGTGCATAAGGCAGGTTTTGGGGGATACCTTTGTTATCTTTGTGCTTGAAAGTTCCCTTTTCCCCTAATAAACTGCTAATAAATAGGAAAGATCCAGTACACTGTCATACATTTTTTTCTGTGTCCTTAGTGTCACATTTGATAGTTTGTCAAACTGTTTATCATCATATATAGAACTGCCATAGCAAAAGAAAAGTCATCCTACAAGCACTTTGCATGATAGAAAGTAGCAAGATAACAACCCTTTCAGTTTATGATTACTGGCAAGAAAAGCCACAGTGATGTTTTGCAGCAACCCGTCAAAGTCTGTTTATATCTGACTCCCCTTGCTGAAGTGGCTACAAATACTTTAACAGCTACAACAAAGTCATTTGCACTGCTAAAGTTCCTCATCCAAACAACCTCTCAAGTTTAACAAGAATGCTGCTGTATGTTTCAACAGCACACAGCCCAGGTTTTATGCCCTATATTTGTTCATGTATACAGTATTTGTTTCTGATAAACCCACAGCCTTTTTCGTCATAAACATCACACTGTTCTGTAGGTGGAAAGTATCATCCACTGAGGAATTTAACAGGAATACAACCTTCCTCTTTTCCTGAATTAAAACACAATTTCCTCCGTGAACGTTGGGTTTATTCTCTACACATACTGTTTTCATATTCCTGCATTAAGTGTTATTTGTTACCTTGGCATAGTCTCCTGATAAAACATTTGCTAAAGTCAATGACTGTCTTCCCCAAGACAGTTATTACTAGATAGAGTCAGAGAATCTTTAAAAAGATCATTTAGATGCCCTGGAAGATTACCCTATCTGAATATTTCCACAGTTAGACATACTGCTCAGATAGGCATACAGGAGTGATCATTTCTTTTGCTGCTATGCAACCAAAAAGTAATAAAAGATCAGATTCTGGATAGCTCAAAGCTTCTTCAGAAAATCTTATTAGTAATAAGCAAAAGTAAAAGTGGGTTAAACAAATTTACTTAGCAGTCCCACTCCAAAGGCATAGGCATTACTCTTTATGCTTATGCAGTCATTCATGGATGTGACTTAAATACATAAGTTTCTCCTAGCAAATTTCACCATTGTCACTCAAGTTCCTCCTGAAGAAGGTACAGAAGAGACTTGGGTTCCTACACTGCAGTTCCTAAAGCTCAGTGTGCTGAGCACTGGCAGTCTAAATCACATGCAGGAACAGGATAAGAAGAAATGATGGAAGCTCTGAATGGTGGCAGGCATTCCATGCCACACATCTAAGACTTCATGCCTGAATTCCTGTGTTTTAAAGCTCAGTTTAGCTCACTTTAATGCCAACTTCTGCTTTTCTGTCTGTGCAGTTCTAAAAGGAGGGACAGACCAGACTAGTACGTAGCTCAGCAATTAAGATACTCATAAGATGTGGAAGTGAAGCATTCAAATCTATTCAGGTCAAAGAAAACCTTGAAAGCATTGACAAATGTTTCTCCTAGACATGCTTCAGCATTTCAAAAATCAGGAAAAGCAGAATACTTAAAAACCTAGACAAAAGGAGCACATCAGTATGTATCCAAGGAAGTTTTTGCATGAAAAAAACAAAAACCAGTAGTGTCTTAGGCATCCAAGCAGTTCCCCCTTCACTCTTCTTGCATCTAAACACATTCAATATTGGTGGCGTCCATTAAATACCCTCAGAAAAAGCCTAACGCCCATCACTGTAAATGGTTTTAGCATTCAAGGGGACAGATGCTGCCAGACATAAAAGAATAAGCACTGAAGTACTAGTAAACTTGTAGAACATTTGTGATTAGGAATAATTTATGATCTTGTACCAGTAAAGACATTTCATCATTAAGCAGAACTTGCATGCTCTTTTGAGAGGCTGCATATGGACTGACTGCATTCTCCCTTAACAACCACTGACAGAGCATTAGAATGTGGGTGCATTGCATAGAGCTGATCTACAGTAGCAAGAGGCAAAAGAGCTCAGGGAAGTCAAATACTGAAATCACAGAAAAATGGTATTAGGTTTGAAGAGGTAAGGGAGTTGAAAACTGACAGACCATCATTCAGGGTCAGGCACTTCTTATTTTTAACCCATGAGCTGAAATTCTACTTTATGTGATAGAAAAAATTAATAGTTCCTTCAGGGGGTACCTAAAAATTGTTTACTGTTCTCATCACTTTGCCACAGTTAATACTCACAGCACATAATATATTACCTAGCAGTTTAGAATTATTGCTTTGCAGGAATTTCATAGTGCTTACTTCAAAAGAAAACATGATACATGCCACATAAAGGATAAACGATGACAACAACAAATAAAAGATATATTAGTGGTATTTTAAATTACAAAAAATTCCAGTCTGTTCTGTTTTTTCCTGCACGTGTCAATAGTACATGAAGGCCTTTTCAGTAACTGCTATTTCTAATAATAGAAGGTATTTAAATGGACCTTTCAGTAGACTTTAAAGCATTTCAATATTTTAAATATACTTGTACAGAAGACATATGAAAAATGGACATGTATACCCATTAACTTACCTTCCAAAGGTCAAATGGGAAATCTAAAACAGATCAGGCCATTGAGTGCTGCTCTTTCAAAATGTATTTTGGAGCTTTCTTTCTCCTACCTTAACTGTTTGTTAACGGTCTCATTTTCCCACTTCTTACCTTTCATCTTAGGATCTACCTTTCCTTGCAAGCAATTATAAAAAGATGCAATTATATGAAATTATTGCAACCAGCTTCATAACTTAAAAATTCAAATATTGAAGCTGCTCTCCCCCTGAATTTCATAAACTAAGAGGTACCTTCAAAACTTTAGACTAAAACTTTGTTTAAAAAACCCGAAATCTTTAGGGCCTATAAGATTTTTTTTCTCAAAGACCATAAAAACAGCAACCAAACTTCAATGTCTCACCTAATTTGAATCTTCATCAGCATCATATGGCAGTCTTTCTGCAAAATAATATTCCATTAAAAGAATTGCGTGCTGATATTAAGAAAAGAAAAGCAATTAATCATCCTTTGTATGAAATGTTCTGCAGTCACTGTCATATGCAATTTTATCAGCTGTACTGAAGCCAGAGTACATTCTGAATTTTTCACTTCAGGGCAAGAAATGGAGAATCTCTACAGCTGTCTGGATAATGATGAGCTGTATTCTGATCCACTGTGTTCCAGTAAAGGTTTTAAAACTAAAATATTAATATAGTCTAATCATTCCTGGTTATCAGTTTCATAGTTTTTTGCCATTTCAAACATGTGGGCTGATAAAGCATTATAAAAAAAAAATCTGGGAGGGGGTTTTCGGCTGGTATGTATAGTCAGATTTCCTATTTTTCTTATACCTACAGTTTATAGCCTGAGTTTTCATTAGGAACAACATCAAGAAACTGTAAATAAGTAGGGTAGAATATTTTCAGGCTTCACAGAAAGATTAATAAAATTTCAGATAAACTATAAGCTGTGTTAACTGATATTTCTACACACCACTGTTTACATATTTTCTGTCTGATGTGTTATATGTAAGATTAGGCCTAAATACACCAATACACTGAAAACATTTGAACCAGTAAAAAACACAGAGATAATTATAGCTAAAGTACACATTCAGATATTCTGTTAAGGCCTATTTTTTTTTTAAGTAGAAGAACAGATAATTTCATTAACTCTAGTCTCCCTGTTCATAGATAGAGGCCTATGAACACAAAGGTCAGTTTCTTAAAATATGTATTGATTCATGAGCCTAAATGAGACATCAACATTTAAAGTAACTGATTTTTTGTGAATATACTAAGTTCATTAATTATTAGTAGCCTCTAGGAGAAAACTGTGCTTGAAAATTGGGGTTTAGAATTTAAAGAGAAATTATTGATTTTTAGGAACTAAAGTCTTAATTTAAAACATTCACGCAAATAAGGAGTCAGCCCTTATCTTCATTCAAGTAATCTACATAAGTTTAAAGTACTTAAAGTGCCTGTTCTAAAGCAGAAATCTATCCATCCAAGAGAAGAAGGCAAAATACCCCTCAAACACATCAAGTAGCTGAGAGAGACAGGACATATGTGTTGGACAGCACTAAAAGGAGATTTTGACTGGAGCTGCAATAAGACAAGCAGGTAGGAGACACACCATAACTGAAACAGGTCTTCCAAGGACTTTAATTACATCAAGGACCTTAAAGTAACCTGGTACCAGGGAATACGAAATGTATCACAACTTGTAATTACCTAAAGCCTTTTATTTTTTGTTGGGCCTTCTAGTTCTATGGTACAAATTTCTACCTTCCTGTTTCATGCAGGCAATTGTTTATACATGAAGAAATCTTTTCTTCAAGGACGTGCAATCCATATGCATGTATTTCACACACCCAACTTTAGCTAAGTATTTTATTATGAAGTAAAACTCTTTTTGAAATATGCTGGGAAGACATACATCTCCAGACTGCACTTGCAGTGAGCGGTTTTTCCCCAAATACTGTTGGTCCCCATTGACAACTTTGCTGTTGCTTTCCTAGTAGCCACAATGCAAGCACTAGCTTACTACTTTAGCTAACAAGACACTTCAGAACGTGAGCACTGTGGACATTTGGAAATTCCAGGCTTCAGAGTGGCAGAGCAGATCGGGACTTTGAGAAAAACATGGGTTCTTTCTAGTCCAATTGCCACACTTTTTGCCAACAGAAGATGGGGCAGGAGGGCTGAGGATGATGTACATTCAAGTCTCATCCAAACATCCTGCTGCAGTTCAGCTGGGCATGCTCCCAACCCTGTGATCTGGAGATAGTTGGCATCCACACTCACTAGGTGGCTGCCAGAATTCAGCCCTTCTGTTGTCCAAACCTGTGCACATTATATCTCTCTCACGTGGTGCTTATGATGCCAGTGGCATTAGGAGTGATGTCATGCTGGTGCTAATTCTAGTGAGCTGCTTCAAAACTATGGGCAATTTGAAACTGATAATGATTGAAATGAGGGAAACTGATAATGAGGGGAAAAAACCCAGAGAAATCTAACAAAGGAGGTGAATCGGAAACATGACAACAGATAAAATTCAATTTTGACACACGCATTATATTGTCCATTAGAAGGAACAATGCAAACTACTTACATATAGTGCCTAGATCTAGAAACTCTAATTAGTCACAGAAAACACAACACAATTGTAATGTAAGAAAAAGTAAAAATATTGACCTGTTGAACTCTTAAGTAGTGACAAGAAAATAGAAGCAAACAAGCCTGTATGTCCTCAGAGAATCATTTCAGTCACTGTACTAAAAAAACCCATATATTTTCAATGTTATGGGTGAATGTATTTGATTTCAAAATCACTATACAGTACCAAGCATGGAAGACACAATTTTACATGCCCATATCTACACCACAAAATCTGTTCTTAGCTCAAGTATTAGCTAATCAGTGTTAAAATGTTATAGGCATAGGGTATAAAAGTAATTGCATAATAAAAGGGTGAATCCCACAGAATGGTGTCATCTCCTGTCTGGTCTCCGTACCAAATAGGCACCATTTCCATTTCATTACAATGATGTTATAAAAGGCTTGTAAAGTGCCTAGAGGTTTTAAAAAATAGCACAATGATAATCTACTGGGGAATCTGTAGTTTTATTCAGAAATTCAGGTTAGAATGAAGATAGATACATAATGACATCCTTGCTGAGAAGGAAAAAATTCTCACAAGATTACCACAATGACCCATCAATTGCAAAGAAATTAGAAAAAAACAAACAAAACCCCAGAAAAAGACAGAAAAACAGTAGCATATAATTTTTTTGTCTCACAGCTACTTCTGACGTTAAAAAAATCTGCATGTCTAAGCAAAACATTCTGAATACAGATTACATGTTTTAGACATACTTTTTATCAAATCTATTGTAAACAAATTTTCTGTCTCTGGGCTAGTCTTGAAATAAAGAAATGTTAAAGAATGTTTCTCTCATGTAGTGTTTTTAATTTGCCTTTTTTTTTTCCAATATTGTTTTCTAATGAAGCAAAGGATAATGTCCACAGTTCACTTGTGAAATCCAAGCTACTACACTGCCAAATCCCCAGGGATAATACATGGCTTCTGTGGATTGTAGAACAAGGCAGATCTTTCATCTAACAAATGTAAGCTTGTCAAATATGCAGTTATAAAAGTTGAAGACTTGCAGAGTTTCTGTGCACTACAGTGGATTAGCTTTAAATTTCCTAATTTTTTCAAGCTTAATCACACTTCTGGACTTGTGAATCTGCTTATGCATTTTTAAAACTTTGTTTTCCTTTTAATCTCTTTGGGATGATACTGAATTATCCCATTCCCTTCCATATAGCTAACTAGTCCTCTTTCAAGCAAAAATCTGTCCTTTTTATATTTACCATGAGCTATTATAGGAGCATAAGATGTCATACCTCTTTAACTGCTATTAAAACATAGAGCTTGTTTTTAGTTACCTGTCAAGTAGAGTGCACTCTGATAGAGAACAATGACAACAGCAATAATAACAAATATTTATTAACTTAAACACAACTTATCATTCAATATTGCAGGAGCATCTGTGTGCAGTGTTCTCCTGCAGCCATTTAAATATAAGTATACAATCCACAGTTAGGCCTGGACAACCTAACTATGGCATAAAAAATATATTTTACTTTGTTCAACAGGGTGTAATATAAGAAAGAATTTGAGATAAGCAAATTTCCAATTTTAGAGATTTGGATAGACTTGGATATGTACACAACTTCAGTGCTTCTCTGAAATTTAACAGTACATGAGTATATGGAATCTAATTCTGGAGTGAATATCTCACAGGGATACATAGCTTGTGAAAGCTGTATGAGTTGGCTTGTTGCAGTACAGCAATAAAAACTGAGAACAGCCTCATGCAGGACTTTTTAGAACTTTTGGTACTAGTCACAACTGAGTCTGTGAATTAGAAAATGGAAAAAAACTTGCATGAATGTGGCCAAATATTTTTGGACTACACAAAAGATTCCTTACATTTTTATATCTCATCTGAATGAAGTTTGATTTGGTTGCAGCTCTCACTATATTGGTATATACCTACAGAACTCAATTTTTAACTAAACTTGGAAAAGAAATTTGAAATAAGTACTGAAAAATTAAGGTTAAGAAGTATATCTCTTCTTCTTAAGTGAATCTGAACATGAATCAACCTCAATCACACCCAAGACTTACCAAAACACTTGTCCACAGTGAACATTTACCAAGTTTCATTTGTGGGCAGATAATAGAAGCAACACACTTGTAATTGGGACCTTAAATTATCATTATCTCTACATAAGCACATTTAATTTATTTGCAAATGAAACCAAATTAATGAAAGCTTATCTTTCCTTTTCAATTTCTACATAATACTTTACCATTCACTTCATAAGTTTATGTGTATTCTACACAGTAAAATGGTATCAGCAAATCCTTTCAATAAATCTTTCTAAATGCCCTGTAACTGTGGACTGTTTCCAGTTTTAAATTCCAATGCAGTCTCAGAATGTTCTTATATTCAAGTACAGGTCTCTAGCAAGTGCTTCAAAGGCCAATTCTCACACCCATGGAAATGAATTAAATTGTAACATTAAGAAGCCTACTGTTTAAAATCAGAATTGTTACTTTGAGTATACTTTTTGAAAGTTATTATCTGTGATTTACGTTTCTTTAAGAAATTTCCCTTTATGACACTCACACATTTTTTCCACGTGCTGCTACAATTCCCTATTTTTTGTTAGACAATACTTTGAATTTTGGTAACTATCAAAAAATTATGGGCATAAAATATCTGGAACATGAGAAGTTGTGTCACAATGGGATTTATTGACTCAGCAATGAAGCTTTTTAGAGAATGGGATCACAGTATTCTTAATAGCTGGTCTATACTTTCAAACTTCAATCTTCCTAGATATTTACTTCAAAATTAACCTGCCTAAATTTAAAAACATGTGAATCGCCCATACCTGATTCAGAGCTCATTTGAAAGATGAAATTCAGGATCATGACTAGTCAGATACTAAATCTTGTCTCATAGGTATGGATGGTAAGAAGGCTATAGATTTTACTCAAAAATCTGAAGAAACATTTCCATTTATTATAAAAATTGAATTACAAGGAATGAAGTCATGTGTTCAGCAGATCCAAGCCTGACATTGGATGATTTTACAGCACAACAACACCCCTCTATCTTAGTCTGCTAATGTCACCCACAGAGTTCAACATACAAGCACATTGAACAGCTCAGCTTGCAGACAAAACATATAAGAACAGCATAGAAACAGATAGCATCCCAAAGGGTGGAAAACTGTATGCAGAAAATGACTCATTAAAGGATGTTAGAATTTATTTTTTGCAGACACAGGGAAAATAATAGAAAATTCTTTGGTCGGTGCTAGGGGTGGAGAAGATGCTAGGGGTGAAGTTTCACAAAGCACATGATTGCAAAAATCAACTCCAACAAGACCCTAAATAACACTGGTGGATTTAAAACCAGAACCTTCTGCAAATTTTTATGTCAAGACAACAATTAGTAAGTATATGCTAAGTAGCCAACAAAGTTATCTAAATTTTGCTTTAAAATATCCACTTTCTTTTTTTTTAATTCATAATGTTTTGGACAATTTGCATCTTGAGAAACTTATATTCCTAACCTGGAAAAGACTTCTTTGAAATATATGTACTCAGTCAGGATAAAACAGTCATGACCAGGTCAGGTGAGATGTAGAACAGTTTCACAAACTAATATGTTTAAAACAACCTGGATTTTTTAATTTCCTAATTAAAAATCAGAATAAGTAGATATTTTCTGTTCTAAAATTCCTTTAATTTTTCGTAGACTAATATCAATCACAAAGTAAAAATAGAACTATCAGGATAACAAAAGCTTAAGAACCTGAACAGTAAATATGGGCTTTGTGCAGCCATCATCATCCTCTAGAAAGATGTAAGAGGGGAGGTGGCTACATGTCATGAATCTGACAGTCCTGAGACAATATCGCCAGTAAAAAAGAGGGGGCAATGATCCAGACCTCGTCATCAGAAAGAATTACTGTTATCCAAACTAATACACCATTCTATCTTTAAGAAATGTGCCAGTGTCAATCCCTAGTGGATGATTAAGGACATATTAGATTAAAGAATATCCTTCTTGATCAATAGGACTGAGAAAAAAATTCTTAAAATAAAAGACGGAGAGCTCCTTACCCTCTTTGGTTACAAAATTTGGGCCCTAAGTATTTTCTTTTGTGATAAATGAGTTTTGTCATTTACTGACATAGACTCCATGTGAAACTACTTTGCCAATAATAGATCGCAGGTTGTTGCCAATATTTGAATAGAAAAGTTCTGGTGTTCTATGCACTCTTCAGTAATACTGAGTGAAAAGAATACTGGGTAATACATTTCTTAGATATGATATATTAGTTTCTAAGTCTCTATTAGTTAATGAACCTACAAGGAGTAGATGCTTAATTGTAATCTTCACAAGTTTATCAGATGCATTTGCATGACCTGCAATGAAGACTTCAGCAAAAGCACAAGGATTACAACACAGGTTAGACACCTGGCACTTTCAAGATGTGTGTGTACATAGCTGCATGGCATCTTGAATTAGCCTGTCCTCCTGGCATCTACAGCTAGTTTAGGTGTTCTTGGCTTGTTGCAGAAATATCACCACTGATGCAGTGGTTGAGAAGATAGACTCTTTCAATGTCCTAACTGGGTCATTTATTGGAATCAAGTCCACACACAGAAGATGTACTATAAAAAGACATACAGATTTCAAACTCTTCCTTTTTATCTCAGAGAAAGCAAATAGTCCCCAATGCAGTTACCTCACTCTGGTGGCATCTGATCTTAGGTCACTTGCAAAAAACTAGAGAGGAGCTGTTTTTTTAGCTATCAGGTTCCTGCCAGCAGGATAGTGATAATACTTCTAGTTAAGTTTCTGCCATGCTGAGGGAACTGTTTTATATAGTTCATATATATCCTTGCAGTTGTCACCGAAGTAAATAGAGAAATGCAATGTAATGCTATCTAAATCTTCTTTCAAGACCTACATCTGATTCAGGCAGACATTGATTCCTTCATTCATCAAAAGTGGTAATAAAGCTGCCCTATCACCATCCATAGGTATCCATCAGCTAGCTTCTTCCATAAGTAGGCTGAAAAACTTTAGGATAGAATGCTAGTCCTGCAACAAGCACATGTAAAACTCATGAGAAGATTGCTGCCAGTTGCAGCATGGAAGAAAATTGCCATCATTTTGTATCTGAAACAGATCTTTATTAAGACTCTTTCAAGTGCTCCCTTTTTCTTAAGAATAAAGAAATTACAGAGAATAAAAAAAATCTTCCCTTGAAATCTAATAAAATTTCTTCTATCCAACCTAAAATAAAAACATTCACACCTTTAAAAGCCTTTCATTAAAACAAAGATGATGATGTGAGATAAAAAGTATATCTGGCTTGCTGCCGTACATAACTTTGTCTATTCCATCTGAAGTGCTGATTGAAATGTACTCAGCTCTTTTGACCCCTATTCCATTTTCTCAGTAAAGCCTCTTAAACTCTACTTTGCTCAGGAAAAGGCATTATAAGCTTCAATTTAATGAAGGTCTGGAGGACTGGCCCATTTCTGGATAGGCAGAGCATAAAACATGCAGAACACAGCAGTAGGATTCATACTGAAAACAGGCTTTTAACTAAAAGCATTAATTTCATGTTCAGTTGTGACTGACATACAAAAAAGAAGCTGTGTTTTCTTTTTCAATTCATTAAGGCTAAGCTTGAAGGAACATTCCCTGTGTGTGCAAGGTAACTAACACTACAATGCCAAATACACAAATTATGAGCTTATCTTTGCATTACTGTATTGATAAAGTGATCCAGTTTTAGAAGATCTTAACATCAGCTCTCAGACCAAGGTAAAATTTCAGCTTTCTTGAAATCAAAATAACGTTAATGTGACTTGCTTTGAAGCTTTTACTTTTAAAGAAAAATTGCAGGAACTGATCCTAAAATTGCACTGCCATAAAATCCTGGAAGAAACACATGACAGATTTTTAAATACTCAAAAGACGCACAGCTACTTGGTATTTGACAATATTCCCACTAACTATTCTAAGAGAACCACCTATTCCATAAATAAGATTTGTTTTCTAAAATGAAAAGAATCCTCCCTGTGCTACCCATAGCTGTCTAAAACTCTAATTTTCAGCTTGTCATTTGATAAGACGCAGCTGTACGTTTTCACTTTAACAATTTACAAACCTTTAGAGGTTAAGCCAAAGGCAGTATCAAATATTCTGGTTTAGTTAGACACCAAGTAATGCTATACTCATCAATTTAGTTTGATATACAGCAGAGTCTTCTTTTTGTCTGGATCTTCAATAGACTTCATTGCAATAACAGAGATTCAAAGGATCCATAAATTCAGGTAAAACTGGGCATGACACATAAAAGGGTTGACGGAAAAGGAAATCCTGCTCTGTACTACCCAGTTATGTCTGTCCTAAAAGGGTTAACTAGTTGCAATTTTGAATACACACAGCAATCTTTTTATGGGAATAGAAAGCAAATAATGTGTAACAATATTCTGAAATGTTTTGTGAAATAGAGCCTGTTCAGACATATCAGATTGGGTTCACTCCAGGAATGCTCTTAGTCTTCAAGATACCATTCATTGCAGTGCACAGCCCTTGACCCTCTTGAAACCAGTAAATGCTTGTGGTTTTACATTTGTAAAGTTGTATTGTAGTAAATTATGTCTTTAAGAACTATTGGCTTTTACCCTAAAGGTTGTACTCACCTATTTGCTTGATATCTTTTACATCAATAGTTCCATACTGTCAGCACAGGATAGCTGAAATCCCAGTAAACAAGGGTGGTGACCTTTCGTTACTTGTAAACATAAGGCAAACTTTATCAAATATTCAACAAATTCTCTTTCAGTAGCACCTGTGTTCTAAGCCCAAGAGAAAATTTGAGAGCAAGCAGATGGATGAGGCGCTCATATTAAAATACAGTCTCAAGAAAAAGATCCGTGCAGAAATGCCAACTGAGATTTTATTTACTGTTCAGTCAGTGAAGTGCACAGAGAATAGGAAATGGAAAAATCATATGTGATGGGAATTATATATTAAAGCATCCACTAAAACTCAATTCTACTTCTGTGTATGCTTATAACAAAGTGAGGTATCAACAACCTCAGCTTTCTTAAGATACGCTTCCTACCAAGTACAGCTCATACTTTGGATTCATGATCAGACCTCTTCTTTCAAAATGTCTCCTTTCTAACTACACAATATAGAACTGACATGTATCTACAGCATATAGCATTTCCATTCTCTTTTGACCTCCTGCAATTCTAAACCATTCTAAATTGAGAGAAATAAGAAATTTCCTCTAAGCTTCCTTCCAAAGTTCCTGAATTTCACTGGGATTCTTCTGCACTAAAACGGGTATGGTTGCTCTTTGGGTAGAATATTTTTATTTTTTTATCAAGACCAGAATTGAGAAAAAAAACATTTAAAAATGCATCACTCTTCTGGAAAACAGAGCATCTCCTTTGCTTTTGCTATTCAAGGCTTGCTCTAGATATACAACTCTTATGGGGTAGATGTCTCATGACTATTTCAGATAGTTGTAGAACACTGTGAATCTACTAGCCACTGTTGCTAAGAATAACTTTAACAAATTTGATATCAGAGTTTGTGTATGAAATTATTAATATTCAGGTTTTGCCCTCAGACTTTAACTACATAAAAAATATGTCCTTTGTATTACGGGAAAAAAAAACCAAAACAAAACAAAAAAACCCCCACCAAACCAACAACAAAAAACAAAAAACACAACAACTCACTTGCATGTTAATTAATGTCTTCCAAGAACAAGACCAGACAGAAAAGGTTTTATAAGAAATCTCATTCAAAAAACAAGTTTGCAAAAATAAATTTCAAAGCACTAAAATGGCAGCTCCAATGCAGTTTAGTTTTCTATATCAATTAAAGTAAAATTTCATTTTCTTCTGAAGCCTTATGGATAAACTAATTTTTAGAATTTAAGGTCAAGAGACTACATTTGTTCCTGACCTAACTTCAGTGACTACGATGAAATTTATAACAGGAGCAATTTTTAGATTGGTAATTTTTGGGTTTGCATTTTTCTACATACTTAGAAAATACTTTGATGAACTAGGATGCTTCTCCAATCTAAACAGAAATGAGAGATTGAAGATTTGTGGTAAAGAGGACATTATTATTTATATAGTATATAAAAATGCTTTCTTAAAACAGGTTCAAGATCATACAATGTTCTATTTTGATCACTTAATGTGGTGAAGAGCCTCTGTGAAGTGGAAATTCTTAATTAACAGATCATTATTAAAGGTATTTTCTACGTGAAGAATCCTAATTAAAGACCACTGAAAACACCTAAGATAATTTCAGTACTTTTCCTGTGGGTCAATACTTATGAGGAAGAAAAAAATAAAAAGGAAAATAAAAGAATAATACTTTTTTTAAAGTGTTTTATTACAACTCAAACTTTTGAGGTGCAGTCAAGAAGGCAGATGAGAAGACTGAGTAAAGCACTTAGATTATTGACTTGCTTCCCTTAAATATGGCCAAAAGTTTACAACTTCTGCACTTTTTAATTACTTCTAAAGACCTAAGCTACTAAAAAATCAGAAAAATATAAATACACTGATACCTTGGATTCCCTGAAGATCAAACCTAAAGGTGGTGTCATTGCAGCTACAGTACAGATGTTTTTCCCTACACTATTTCACTGAATACTAAACAGATATTCAAAATGTTTGAAAGCATAATAAACAAACAACTGAGTCTAAAAGCCCTCTGCATTTATCAAAGAGACACATTCAAAATGACTGGATGCCTATGAGATTTTAAAAGATGAAGAAACAACAAAGCTATACTCAGAAAAACACTGAAAATAATTATTTTGAAATTACACATAATTACATATTTACATTCTTACTATGATTAATAAAAAAGGCAAAACTGATGGAAACCTCTGCAGGATGGGGAATGCAAAGAACACACCCTTCTGCATACTAGTAAAAGGATTTCCTAGATTGTGCAGAACAAAATGAAACTCAAGCAGTTCCAGACATTTAACTTGGTATGATACTGTGACACAAAAGCAGAACATGGAGGCACTAGAGGATGCAATGGGATGCCACATCTTCTGACTTCTCGTAACACTTTAAAGTTTTTAAAGTACAATGACATCAAGTTATAAGCATTCACTTATAACAAAAACGTGATCCAAAGTTCACTCAGCTCACCGTGGCTGTCAGAAAGAATGGACTATGGAACCACAATTCACTCAAAATTTGTCATTCAAACCATACATATAAGATATGACAGAGTCAGCAAACAAATTCAGTTCCATGTTTCAGGCATGTGAGCATCTATAACATTACACAGGCACGGCCAAGAGTTATCTTGCAATGCTTTTCAACATTTCAAATTTAACTCTTTCTTGACCTCCACTTTTTTATTGTTCACAAGAAAACAAATCATATAGTGTTATACCAAATGTAAATTATTTATCTTGAAGCAAAAATTTCCACTCACTCTTAATAAACTAAAGGATTGTTTGTTAAATAGTTTTGGGCTTCCTTAAGACTGCCTTAGTGTAATTTCCTCAAGTAGTACTTGTAATTACTATACTTTGGAACAGTCTTCTGATATATTCTTCCTTCTTTTGCCAGCAAAAGAATACATCTTGTGCACACGAGTTATCTCAAAGTATTTAGTCTTTTAGCCACCAAAATAGGGAAGCTTTAATTTCTTTTGGGATTCTGTCTCTCACAAGGAGTTACAAATTCAGAGTAAGTTGAATGGTGATAATTTCTTTCAGGGGAATTAATGATCATTCACTTCTTGAACAGTGCTAGCACTTTGCTGGTGCTTTGATAGATGACAGATTGGGTTTTGCTGGTCCTTTTTCTTAAAGGCATTGCACAAATAATAGCTTTTTACTTGCAGCCAGTGCTCGGAGCATAGGAAAATCTGAGGATTATTGTCACATCCTTGTTCCATACTATGTAAACAAATGCTAGAAAATTCACAGTGCATTTCCTGTCTTCTTAAAAATACAGAGTGCTGGGAAAGAACTCATAGAGCAGGTTGGAAAATTTTCAATATACATTTACAGAATAAGAAAAATGTAAAATTTGTCAGATAAACCTGTAAATAATTTTCCATTCTGAAAACAGTTTATTTTGAGACATATTGATACAAAGAAATGAAGAATAAGAGCCAGCTTAAGTAGAATGGAAAAAGCCTTGAATGAAAGAGAGCTTGCAGCCATCCTGTCTTGGAGCAGATCAAGAATCAAACGTTGACAAAGGCAAACTCTTTAAGGCCTCCTTACCCTCAGCATAAAGACAGATGTAACCCACCTCAGTCCTATATTAAAGAGAATTTATTTCCTTTTCTATTGTACCATGGTTATACTTTCAGTTGCCCTGAACGCAGCTGAACCAGGTTCACACAGTCTACACATCTGCACAAGATTACCTGACACCAGAGGCACTCCTGAGGTACCACTGACTATGAATGAATCATCTTGTGAAGCAAAATGAAATGGCCCAACACCAACTTTCCTGCACAGGCAGAAAATGGCCTTCAAACATACTCAGGGTCAGGGGTGATGTTGAAGAGTCTGAAATATCTTCCCAAAGGCAGGGCTTTGGCAGATCTCAGGTCTGCTCACTATATATTACATCTGATAATAATGCATGTAGCCCTTTTGCTTCTATTACTTCACATTGTATAAATACCTAGGAAGTGTAGTCTAGGAAAAAAAGTAAAAACAATAAAAAGAGAAAGAGTCTTTCAGGTTTTCTTCTTACTATCCCTAAATTTTAAATTATCAAGACCTTTATAGTCTATCTATATGTTTCCCTTTCACATTTCTACTCAAGCAATATTTTTCTTTTCTTGAGCATGGAACATCTTTATATCCTGTTAACAACTAGGAGCAGGGAAAAATGAGCTTCATAGCATTAAAAATTACTAAATTTAAATAAATAAATAAAAAATACTAAAATTAGTCATTTCAGGTATGAAAATTATGGTCTTTCAAAAATACAGAGAAAAATACTAGAAATTCTTCCTGGACTTTTGTCAAGTGCAATAAGGCTCTATAAACACCAACTGTCAATTTGCAAATATTTGCATGACTTTTACGGCTAATAGAAAGTGACCCAGAAAACCCTGGAACTTGAATCCACAGGGTTAAATTGCAAAGTTTTTTGGGGTATTTTGTGAGAAATGTGGTAGAGGGAAATTTATTAAAAATTAAAATAAGAGGTAGCAAATTGTAAGAAACATCTTTTTGTCTTTTCATCTGCCCTGGAAAGCATAGAAATTTTAAAGCAGAATTTTCGCTTTTTACTGCAACACTTGACCTTGTTTGTCTTGTCTTCTTGTGTATAACTGCAGTGCATGCAGTTTCCTATTTGCTGCTGTATTTTTAGTAAGCATTGCATTACAATTCACATGATTACCTGCACAAAAAAAGCTGCAGCTTGATTTGGTGCCCCAATTGCTCAGATCATGAAATTTATTCTCGAGGACGAGCACAAATCCTGGGTTTTGTGCATGCTTAGGGTTTTTCTACAGAAGACATGGGGGAAAGGATCTTAATCTCACCTTAACAGAGTGCCAAGGCATAGGCAACATGTACTCCTTGACCTGTGTACAGGAAATAGCCCACAGCTCCATCATTAACTGTGACTGCAAAAATTTTTCAGGACTTTATACCACCTGTTTTCAAACATTGTGAAAAGGCTACAACAATGACATTATCACCTTGTATAAAACTTCAAACCCTGAAGTCTTTCAGAATATCAGTGATGAATACATTTGCAGTTGTCTTTCTTTCTCATAAAAAGCACTAGTGAATGGAAGTCCTAGTTGTTTTGAAATAGCTTGTCTTGAACTCTATATACACACACTTTTACAGCTTGCCACATGTGGATATATTGCAAGGGAAGAACACCCAGAAGTTCTTTCCCTTTTATAGTTATGAAACAAGAGGATTTATAGGATAAACATAAAGTCTAGAATTTATGATGATATAGAAATATCAGCAATTAGAATATTTTGTTTCCCTTCAGTTTTGATCACAACTGATTAAAATTCAATATAAAGATATTTCTTATTAATTCCTTCTACAAGATAGTTTTCGGGTTAATTACAGGTTGGATTTCCTAAAATTTAAATAGTAGTCAGACAAAATTCATATGATATCACAGGAAATCAGTTTCAAAATACAAAGAAGGTAAGGAAGTTTTCCTTTTCCAAAACAATACTGTGAACATACCACATTGTTTGAAAGGTAATGGTAAAGAATATAATGCCCTATGAGTGTTTGCAATGAATTACTAAAAATATAATAAATTATTTTTCTTTCCAGTGGAGGTTACTTTATAAAATGCCCACATAAGAAGCCCCATATTCTCTGGAATTTTCGCAAGATAAATTGAGGGTTGTTTCGGCAACTGGAAAAGGTCATTTGAAGAACTCCAGCTAAAATGTTAGTGAAAATATCTATGTATAATCTAATTGTTGTGTGAACTCTGGAAAATATTTCCTTTTACAGTTCAAAACCAGAAACCACTGAGAGAGAAATCTGGCTTTATTTTAGTGCACAAGGAACAAAGCTGAGCCCAACAAGTTTTACAAAAGATAAAACTGAGATCTTATCACCTTGAACTGAATTGACACTTATCTAAAGGTTTTTTTAGTATGTCTACAGGAACAATATTTTTAACTCTTTCTTTTAAATTATTATTTTTATTTTTTATTGTTTGTTTTCCTCGAAGTTATTTTGTCTGGCAACAAAAGATCATTGCATTTTACCTAGACTGCTATGTATTTGTGACACCCTCCCCCCACCAAACACAAGAAAAGCAGAAAAAGCTTTGTTCTTCATTTAGCAGTAGCCACACAAAGATGAAACCATACATTTGGGGTGAATTTCATAAATGCCTCTAAATGAACCGTTTTCAACACATTTGTTGCTTAAAAAAATCAAGCTTTCTATTTTAAGAAGACAAGAGCTCAGTGCATTCTCTTCCCTAATATATCTTACAGACCTTTCCTTTGCCTCTTGTATTACCTTTGCTTATTAGAAAAGAGTACGAAAGACTCAGTGAGGAAATATAACAATTAGGATATAGTATAAAAGGGCAAGCAGAATCTGGAGGCACTCCACTTGTGCTTCCAGTCACTGCAACTACAGACTGTTTCTCATTGGCCGCCAGATTAATTCATCTGTACAATTAACCTTATGTCACCCTCCAATACTTATCTTTCCCTCCTCTATTCACCTGTTTTGACTTCTTGCCTGTGCCTTGCTTTTCACATGCTCAGCTGTACTCAGCACCCTTCTGTCTTAGTTATCTTCCTCAGACATCTTTTGCTCACATTTCTTTTTTCTATTCTTGAACTTCCACTTTTAAAATGTAAGCATATAGTAAAAACAAAGGACCTCGAAACAGGATGCAAGCTATATTTTATAGGCAGACTTAAAAAATTAGAATTCTTATAAAAGAAGATGCAGTCAAACCATGTAATTGCAAGGCAGTATTGTTGCATATTTCATTCTTCTATCCACCCTGTATGAACTTACACTGTCACAAAATCAGACTGTCAGCTGCCACTTTTTCACCTGAGAAGAGCCAATGTAATGCTTTAGAAATGTAAAAAAATTAAAAATACAAGATTCCTGCCTTGAAGATCATACAGCAAGAAACAGAAAAGAAAAAAAAAAAGCAGGATGAGGGAAAGAGCAGGCAAAACAAGAATTAAGCACACAGGGAAAATATGAGCATATTTTTTTGGCAGCTGAATAGTACTGATAGTACTTGGAAACGAGAACAAATGGGGGAGTAAATAAGACCAAGCTGGAAGTCTGCATTAGAAACAGAGAGAAGGAAATGGATTTTGTAGGAAGATATTGATGGTGTTCTAAGTGTTTTATGAATATGGACTATGAAGTTTAAAGAGGATTTTATACAATAACATAACTCCCAACTGGACCAATTTTCTAAATTCATTCACATTCCTGTCAGTTTGACTGTGTTGGTTTCGATGAAAGCTTTTTTCATCAAAGCCTCCCCCACTTTGCTGTCCCCTCAACACAAACCATGACCACTAAAGAAAGGCTATGGATATTTAAAAGAACTAAATGGCATGGATGGATTAATATTTTAATTCAAGTTATGGTTGCCTTTTATCAAGTTGTAACTTTGAACATAATAAATTCTGTTTAAAGAACCAAAGGTTTTCATATTCTATATTTTGACTCCTTTTTCATTATTTATTTTAAGTGTTTTTCTGAACACTAGAATGTTTATGGACCTAGCCAATGGCATGTCAAAAGCAGAGAATGAAACTAAAGTTGCACCCAGCTTACTGCTCTGACAAATTTTCAGTCTAAACCAAAAAAAAATTCTTTTTTCCTTTGCCTATTTTAAACATTTGTGCCAAAACTTTCATTACTTTAAATGACATATTCATAGCATTTTACAGTATTTACCCCCCAAAAATGTGAAGAAATATTTTTTGAGGCTCTGCTCTGGGTGACAACTGAATTACAGCAGTGTGGCTAGCGTATGCTGCTGGGAGTGTTCACAAGACTAGAATTCAACAGGACTGAGTGATTCATTCACCTCCTTTTGTGATATGACTATATTTATATTCAGGAATTCATTGATAATAAAGTGCAGGCATGTCACCATATAAAACCACAAGTTGATTAGGCTATCTGCCAACAAAGACTTTGCACTTCAAATCAATTTGGACACACAGTTAAAATTTCCTGAACTTGTAAAAGGCAAAATTGAACTATAGAAGCATGAATTTTGCATTTCTATCACAGAAAGTTAATATTTCTGATAATATCCTTCAGAGAATTTCTCAGTACTTTTTTTAACTTTAAGTAGCTCTTTCAGTTCTTACTGTGTTTACTTCATTACATCATACTGGGTTCAGTTCATTCAATTAATTTGTTGGTAACCTGGGCTGCATTGGACAAAGCACTGCCAGCATGTCACAGGAGGAGATTCCTTCCCTGTGCTCGGCACCTGGAGACACACCTGCAGTGCTGGAATCCTCCTCAGTACAAGACACATGGACATACTGGAGTCCAAGGGAATGCAATGATGGCAATAAAGAGATTGAAGGATCTCTCCTAAGAGGAAAGTGTGAGAGATCTGGAACTGTTCAGCCTGGAGAAAGCTTTGTTCTGTTTTAAAAATCACATTATGCTTGCACTATGAAATACTTACTGTTTCATGCTAATGAGAGCTATGGTAAAAATGAGGCCTTGCTGGATATAACTAGAAAAGTTCAGCATAGCAAAATAGTTCAGCTAACAATAAACTCCGTTTCAAATCTTGGCCTGTCTTTGAAGCTGAAACAATAATGGGCTTCAGATGAAACAGCAACATTCTTGCAGTATTCAGGGTTACTATTGAGGCAGGATACTCTGAAGTTGCTATGTTAAATATCTCATCTTTTGACAGTGATGGTCCAAAGATTTTTCCTTTGAAGATCACAATCAGAGAATGGCTGAGGTTGGAAGAGACCTCTGAAGGTCATCTAGAGGTTCCATTGTCCTGCTGAAGCAGGGCCACCTAGACTCAGCTGCAAAGGACCATGTCCAAATGATTTTTTAATATATCCAGGAATGGCAATCCTGGATACCACAATCTCCCTGTTCAACCTCATGCCCCTCTGGAAACAGACCAACAAAGCTAGCAAATTCTAAGACCTAGTGTTTTTCTCCCATGTCAAATATTTTCTTCCTTTGTTTTTAAAGATGCAATATTAAAAAAAATCTGGATATTTTTGCCTCTTTTGACAGAAATCATTACTTCAGGTACAGGTAAATATGAGATAAATGGGAAGCAGCACAGACTTCAGTAGGGCTGCAGAGTTTTTTAAACAATAGAATTTCTGATTGGACTTTTGAGACCAAGTATTATACTATCACTACATCACATTTCATCTCTTCCTCAGCCATTTTTAACTGTGAAGTCTGTGCTAAGGATTCTACTTTTGTGATTTCTTAAAATATATCTCCAAGCTAATTTGATACATAAATCCTCCTGTATTAAAGAATATATAGCACTGACTTCGTTTGCAACAGTGAATACAAGACATTCTTGCTGCAAAAAAATTATTTTTAGAAAAAAGAAAGAAAGAAAGAAGAGATAACCTATTTTATCTTACAATGGCAGGTTTCCAAACAGTCATATACACCTGTACACACATAGAAATTATAATTGATTCATGAATCCTTTGCCTTTTCATACTTCTTTGCATAGCAACAGAAACTGAAATATATTCTGGCTTCACTAATTTAGACTGTTCTGTTCCACAGAGTATAAAAACTTCCATTTAAAACAGGATTTTGGTTTGGCAGTCTGAGAGACTGAATGTTACAAACTAGAAATTAGCACACTGAGGTGGATCACATTTGGTTATGGTCTCTTCTGTCATGTTTTTATCTTGCTCAGGCCTCACAAGCCATCAGACCAGCAGAAGATGCCCTGCGTATATGGGCCCACAACAGGCACATCCACACATCACCATGCACAGCAACGTCCTGATTGTGCCAAACTGTGTGATAGGAGAGGGTTTAGGGCACTGCAGCCTGTCAGGGAATGTGCTACCACAAGACATATTCCTCAGCATTGCTGCTGCTGTCCTTCCTCTCTGGTGTTGTCCTCAGGTGAAAAGTACAGGTAGATCCCTTGCCTGCGGAAAATGTATGCATCTAACAGCCAGCTGTAGAAATCAGGAAGACTTTAAGATTCTCTTTATGTTTTGCTGTAATTTTAAGTAGAAGTAGTACTTTCTTCTATTAGAGTTTATTCAAATTTATTGCAAATTCCAGTGTCATCTTTCTAAATACAGACTTGCAAACTAATATCTGCTATTTGTGTGGAATATCTTGCCACTGGACAGTTCAAAGATTACAGTGTGTGTGAACAGGTACAGTCTACCACTTCTATTAGAGCTCTTGATCCTAAACTACTGTACAAAGGTCAGACTATAAAAAGTATAGTTACATTCTCATAGCTCCCCATTCTGCTATAGATCTTCCTGCAGTAATCAGATATTTACTTTGCTACTTTACAGCAAAAGGTCATTTGGAACTAGTATTGTACACTGAAGTAGTTGTCCAGCCACTTCAGCTTATGCTGCATTGGGCATGATCTCAGGCAGTCACGATCAGACTTCTGCCAGCCCTGCCTTCTCCCCCCATCAAGAGCCCAACACAAAGGACTCTCCCACATCCTTCAATGTGGAATCACTATATGAGCACTGCTTTGATGTCAAAAGAAGGAAAGTAGGCTTGGTGTAAATATCAGTAGGTCACAGCTGTTATCTATATATTTCAATAATCTTAATTATTAAAAATAATATTGTTTGTTACTTGTTAAAAATATTTCTCACCATACTTTAAGCAAACACGGTTGCATTGGCTTTTCCCACAGTCATTTGAAAAAGAGGACCAATGACAGCACATGCAAAGGCTCTGATAGTGGAAACAATTTGACAAGAACATTTGACAAGAAAAATTTGACAAAAAAAGGTGACAAGAACAAGGTTTAACACCAGGTTATCCTCTTCATCTTATATAAACAGTGAAACCTTTTTTAATGTTAAATACAAAATGTACAAAACAATTCAGCTTCTCTTGCACTTTGATAATTTAAAATAAATAAAAGAGTGCTTTCATACACATTTCAGATGTCGCACAAGCAAATATCAGTAAAAATAGTAAAACCCTGTATTTTCATCTGCCTTACAAGTATTTTCTTCATAATCATCAGGAATCTTTCCTGCACAGTCTGAACTTAGAGGCAAGTCTTTAATGTACATAAGACACGTACATTAAGCTTTACTATGAAAGAGAAAAGCATTAAAATCCCCAGGAAAGGGTCTGAGGGTGGCAGTCAATGACAAGTCTACACTGTAACACTTGCAAAACAGCAAACCTTGTTCTTGACTGTTTTAAAAATGGAATTGTGCATGACACATAGAAGCCAGTAATTTTCCT
This sequence comes from Illadopsis cleaveri, assembly GCA_013399915.1. NCBI lineage: Eukaryota > Metazoa > Chordata > Aves > Passeriformes > Timaliidae > Illadopsis > Illadopsis cleaveri. The sequence continues at coordinate 69,473 of VXBB01017653.1, read as the reverse complement.
CTATGCAGCATTCATGAGGCTTTCCCCAAAGAAGTGCACAGTTATGTGTGCGTACTAAGAAAGAAGCACAATATTTGTGAAAGAAATATAGAGTAGATGACCAGAAATGCTAATTTCTTCAGTAATTCTTTGATATCACAAATTTGAAGCAGAAGTATATACTTACATTTCAACTTTAAAAAAGAGAACATATTTATTGAGAAGAACAAGAAATAGGAACTTACCAGAAATAAAATATCATAAATGGTAACTCAAAAAATAACTTCAGATGAAAGAATTAAAAAACTTCAACTCATGACAAATTCTATTTTGTAGTATTCAATTTTACCTGCATATTTTCTAAAAGTCCACATTATCCTTTTGTAGCTCAGTTTGAAAAGAATGAAAAATAAAATTTAGAGAGCAAACAAGCATTTGTGTAGGGTTTTACAAAAGTCTTTCGCCTGCGAAACTCACTATGAAATCTCAGTGTAAAAGGTAAAACCCTACTACCACAGGACTAAGCTAAAGAACTTGCTGTGAAATTCTCTGTAAGTGAACTATACCCAAGGTATTATGAATACTTGCCCATCTCTAACCCCAAAAGAATTGCAATTCAGGACATATAGAGAAATAAATCATGCTGTAGGTGTTGAATAGCATTTTCATTGCTTTTCAAACCACTATTTCTTTATGCACATTGTTTTATCTTTGATCAGTTGAGTAGGGACTTGCTGGAGAAAACATTTCCACAATTAATCTTGTGTTTGTTTGGGCATAATTGCATGCCACGAAACACTCACTGAACATAATTAACTCCTTTGCACTACTAATCCAAAACTTTTTTGTATGAAAATACTGACTTGCCAGATGGTAAGAAACGTCATGCTATCTCACCAACTGGGAAATCTGAGTTCAGGTTCACAGGCCACAGAACAACAATGATGAAAGAACACAGAGAGCCTCCAAGGGTAGAGAGGGAAGACTGCCAGGCTATTCCTAAACAATATATGATTCTTGCCTCTTTCATAGTAAGATTTTTAACATAAGGAAGGCAGTTGGGTAGGAGGCAAAAGCAAAGGCATGCAGTAAAAGGTCAGTCTAACTGCACTCAGCTCACAGAGCTGGTTATTAGATCATCACAGCTTGCTTATTCTCTTTTTCCTTTCTCCACTCTTGTTTTCCTCTCTTTGCTTCTCCCCATCCTCTGCCTGGTTATCCTCTCTGCTGCTACTATGAACAACAAAGAGAATGCCTGCATGAAGAAGTGTTCACCTAGATGTACAGAAAACCAAACAAAACACACACACATTAAAAAGGAAATATGTAAGATTTCTGCTAAACTAGCAGAGCTCAACAGAAGAGAATAGATTGCACTGTATATTTGTTCATTAACAATTTTGTGTTATGCTTTTTAAACAAAAGGATAATTCTCAGACATTTAATTATGCATCCTTGTAGCTGAGGTTCTATGCACTGCTTAAGGGAAGGCAGCTCTAGCTGAGGTGGATGAGGGAAGAAACTATAATCAAAAATCAATGTACTTGTCCTGCAAATTAAAATTCCTGGCCTAAGCAGGACATCGAGCTTAAGATGTCTTAACTGCATTTTGCAGCCAGAAATTATAAAATCTAAATCAGGAAGGCTGAGTCAGATTGAAACTTTCTCTGAAAATCCTTCTACCATTTTTATATTTCTGTAAGCTGCATGTTACTTTTTAAGGCACGTAGGACTAAAATTGCTTCTTTAAAAAAGGTAAAAAAAGCTCCATGAGGGAATAGAGAGGCCAGCTGCTTCTAAAGGGCAAGAGACTTGGAAGCTGAGGAAGGCAGCACCTGGCTGGGCTGTCATGGAGAGGATGCTCTGGGCCAGAAAGTGCATTGAGAGAGCTGGAAAACCCAGAAGTATAAAGATCAGCATAAGATCTATATATGCCTCTTCACTTAAAAATAATTTTAATCACATATGGAAACTAGCAAACATATTGTTCTAAGTCACTGCAAGTCCTTTAAAACAAACAGAAAAAGAGATCTCAAAGGGCTTCTTATCAATATGATCCAAAAACCTAAGTTCAGAAAAACATGCGGTGCAAAGAGCCGCAAAAATTCTGAACAGAAAGCTAGCATGGCTCCTGGCCCAGGCTTAATTGTACTGTTCCCCTTGGAACTGATGAAGTTTGCACCACAGTCTGCACAGAGGCACCTTTGTGTGCTGCCTACAGCTGTACTGCACACCACTAGAGTGGAGGGCACCTGTCCAGGCCAAACCATGGCCTTGCTCTGTCTGTCTGTGAAGGGTTTATTCCAACTGTGGTGTTATCATCAGAAGAACAATACCAAAAATACTACTAATAAAAATACAGATAAAGCCAGTCTTCATTTTACCTGCGACAAAACTCCAAAAACCTTGCTAGAGAACGAAGTTTTGCTATCAGATAGAAGTATTTCATCTGTTTTCACACAGTGATACAATTTAACTCCTTTCCACATTTAATCCTTTATCTTTTCCTATTATTTTGTATTCTATCATTGAAAATGTTTTTTTTCTCCAGCAAAAAGAAGAATGTGGTGAAGAAGAATGTAAATTTTGCAGTAGCAGCAGCAAGAAAATTAAAACATGGAAAGTTTTATGAATTAAATATGAAAGTGGCTAATGCAATCAGTTCTGTACTATTTACATTATTTATTTTATTAAATTAATTTGCCTGTAGCTCAGTTTCCAGGGTGGTAAGGTTTCCATATCAAAGACACAGTAGGACACTGTAAGAGAAATGGCTTTGGAGCTGAGCAGAGAGCATTAAGGATCTGGCAAAGGAGACTGCTTGGGGTTTGAGGATACACACATTTTGAAAATTTTGGTATATTGATAAGCAGAATGATAGCTTACAGAGTTGACATTTAATTTGTGAACACTGGGCGACAAGACTAATGTCTAAAAGAAGAGGAGAAGCAATTCACACTTTCTCATGCCATGATTTAAGTCTTTCTGTGAACTAAGACATCACTGCAATGGTCATATAGCATTTCCATTTTGAAATCTCCTTTGATGTATTATCCCCAAGGGATACTGTAACAGATGGCTATTCAACACACATGTAGTCTTCCAACCCATATGCCTTTATTCCCAGCTACACTTCAGAAACCAGTACAGGAAAGTGTGAAAAAATTATCTCGGTCCTACACCATCAAGGGTTTTAAAATTCTGCTCCTGAATACAAATCCCCTTTTCATTACTTTTAAACCATTCTACTCAGTATATACTTAATGCTTTTTCAAGGTGATCTTGCAGAAGGTTTTTTTTTTTTTCTTTGGAGATTGGCTATTTATAAAGAGCCACTACTGACTATCCATTCAAACACCCATCTACCCCTCTCCCCCAACATAAACTTTTCAAAATGCATTAAATAAAAAATATTAAAGTCCCATTTCCTGTTAAATAATTGTTGCTAATATATTGTTCATTTTCCTCACGAGTACTAATGGGACTGTCACAGTATTTCTCCTTCCAAACAGAGAGGTCAGCCTTTTTCAGTAATTTTCAAGGAACTGTAATCAGAATAAAAGGTTTTTCAACTGGAAATAGACTGTCACAGAAATATTTGAAAAAAATAGTCCACTGTGTTGAATGGAAGCCCAAGAATAGATGATCACAAATTAGTATATTTTTAAAGTGTAATACATATGAATGGACTAATTTCTAAAGAATAAGGGTGGGCAAAGTAATCAGAGTATTTGGACACTCCCAGGATGAATGTATCAATGATGTTAAGTTTTCTGGAATTATGGATAGTTATTTATGGAGATTTGGATAAATTTATCCCTACATACACAAGTTTACTTCTTTTACGATTGATTAAACTGAAAAGTTTCTTGAAGGGGACCATGATTTTCTTTATATTTTCCACAGCACATAGCACAGCAATGACATTAATGTATGTTGTTCAGTCTCACAGAATTAAAAGTGGTGGATAAAGACAGAGCTGTAAGATGTTTGCAAAACATCACACTAAAACTATTTCAAATTTTCTTGAAAACATGACTTGAAAGCTGTCTGAAAAAATCACAGACAAACTGTCTTATTAGATAGCAGCATACCCCAGTGGGGTATGTTGCTAAAGGAGCCAAGGGGGTTTCTGTGGGATGGTTCTCTGGCTTCTGCTGCTGGGACCTTCAGTGAAATTTGTGTGGAGAACAGAGGATCTCTCCCTTGTACAAACACTGATGGAAATAGAAACCATTATATTTACATTTACAATATTTCATTTGTTATAAAGTAATCTGCAATTTCTTGTTTGTATATCATTTATGTATTTTATAATAATTCCTTTATAAACAATAACAATAATTATTCAGCAAAAATAAACTATGTCCCAGATTAGATCCCACTTCCCTTCAAAACAGCAGCTAAGACTCTAATCAAGGAGGAGTCTCTCAACTGACTGCTGAGAATATGGAAAATTATCAAACCTGAGATCAAAGGACATCTGATCTTTTAAAAGGTCTGCCCTTCAAAGAGAAAAGGGGAATCTGTCAGCTACAACTGACAAGCACAGCACAGGCTGAAAAAAGCATCTGTGTACAGTAGAGAAATGAGGAACACTTAAAAATTTCTGAGAAATCCCAAGCATTTTGGCTGCTATAGCACTAATAGTAAAAACTGACAATTTGTTACTAATGAATCCTAGTAAGTTAAGAAGTAGCTGCTTCTGTATCCTAACTTTAATATCAATCCCATGCCAAGGAAGAAACCAGGGGAATGAAAGTTAATTTTGAGTCTAAGTCTCAGCAAGGAGATCCAAATTACTTTTTCAAGGCAAGTGTAAGATATGCAAAACTCTCTTCTTATGGCCATGGGTATACAGACCTCAAGAAAACTGCAACACTTCCACAGTGAATGATTAGGAGACTGGGAGTACTCAAATTCCAGCTACATCTTCAAGTCACAGCACAGCTAAAAGCCTGAAGAGTCACAATTAAAATCAGTTCTCAAACTGCTTTATGGTTTATTGATTATAAAGAAATCAAGTGTGGTCACTGCTTATAAAACATGGCAGAAGCCATGAAGTAAAATTTTGTGATCCAAACTACACATTGATATTAGCATTTATGCCTAATATCAGTTATTATAAGTTTTATAATGAGTAGAAGGTATGTAGAACTTACAAAAGAAGACATCAACTTATTTTTTTGTTTTGTTTTTTATCATTCCCTAATTAAGAAAAAACGGATGTCATTTTTGCAAGGCTGAGCACAAAGTAACATGCTTTGATTAGGCATCTGAACAGACAAGGCAAAGATCTTTTCAGAGAAACAAGAGCTCCCAAGGCAGAAATAAAGGCATAGCAGTACAGGGGGAGAAACAAAATCAAACAATGGAGTTGCACAACTGTGAAAAGCAGAAGTAGCTACAGCTCAGTGACATGCAGCAAGAGTAGAGATGCTACAAAGAGTTTTGAACTGAAAGTTGAGGAGCTCTGACTTGACAAAGGGAAAAAATACAGAAAAGTGGACATCAAGAGTATTCATTCTATGTGATGTAGGCTTTGGTTATTATTTTGTAATATTTGATAAACAAAAGCAATGTTTTAACCAGACTCAGGATAAGATACTTTTTCCTGACCTTTGACATTTGGTATTACAGAAAAGGTTAACCATGTCTTAGACTGCAAACAATATTACCTGAATTAATTCAGCTAAGTTTTGCAAGTTCAGAGCCATGACTAATTGAGGAAAATAGGTCCAGTACAAAAAACAAAGCAAATCTAACCTTAAAAGCGCGTCACATTTCCTCTGAAAAACAAAAACAAATAATTTCTGAGAATAACTAGGAAAGTGCTAATCTAGAAAAGAATCTAGAACTTGCTTCTTTCAGTAAATTTTACTGAGTTCACTTGAAATGCAACAATGGCAATACAATTTTGCAACTGTATGTGTCCATAAATGTCTATCTTTGCAACACTTAACAGGGATAGATCTTCCCTACTTAGCAGTAGTACAGGTAATGCTGGAAAACCTCCTGGATGTATGAACAGCCTGTCAGTGGAAAGGCTGACGGTGCCACAGAGTTGGAATTCCTCTCATCTGATGGGACCTGTGTAACCTGTATTAGTCACTGAGTGTCCTGGATTCTTCTAGGCACTTTTGAAGAATTATTCATCCAGTCATCTAAAATCCCTGTTTTTCAAAAGGATGAATCACCTTCTGGAGGTGTCATAGCTAAAAAATGATCGTAGATGATTAGGTGAACTCAGTGTGGCAGGCAAAGCAATGCAGTGTAGCCAAAGAAGAAGCGTGTGACACCCATAAATTATAAAATACAAACCAAGATACAATTATTATGGTTTGTCTGCAAACCAAGAGTAAATAAACTAAAAAGTGTAACCAGCAGCCATACGTCTTTGGCGGTTCTAAGAATGTGTAGCCAGACAATGTCCATGCATTTCACATAAGTATGTCAGCAAGTAATGACTACCAAAGGTCCAAAATTGGACATCAGACATAGGAAATACCAAGGACAATCAAACTGAGAAATATGGTTAAAACCAGTCCTCATATTTACTGGGAATAATAGAGCATTGTGCAATATCATCTGAATTAAAATCAAGATTGCAAATGGAATGGAATAGAATAGAATAGAATAGAATAGAATAGAATAGAATAGAATAGAATAGAATAGAATAGAATAGAATAGAAAGAATATCTCAGTTGGAAGGGACCTACAACAACCTTCTAGTCCTATTGCCTGACCACTTCAGGGCTGACCAAATGTTATTGAGAGGGTTCTACAAATGTCTCTTAAATACTGTCAGATGTAACCACCAAATGGCATAAAAGCATCAAGCACAAGGAGAAGAAGGAAGAAAAGCACATTAAATGAGAGTAAACACTAACAGTTTTATATACTTATTGCTGATAGTTAATAACATGTAAAAGGAACTTCTTTAGCATGAAGTGTGCTGTTAACAAATGATTTTAGTAACATTTTTGTTTAAAGTTTGAAACTGTTCTGATGTGTCAGTCATTAAAACATAGCACAATAATCTCCAATTCCCTGGAAAATAGCAACAAATATGCCTGTATTATTTGCAAACCTAACTGAGTTTGGACAAATCTGAAAAAGATCTCCAGGTATTCACACAGTCCTAGATAAAATGTCTTTTCTATCAGAACATTCTCACTCTTATATTTAGAGATAAATAGATGAAAATTACCAATATTACAATAAAATTTAAAACACTGTTATATTTCTTTTTAAAATTTTAGAAGATAAACAAAAACCCAAAAGCTGGAGATACAGCGTTCTACATTTTTCTAAAATGTTGTGACTACTTATCTTCTAATAACAGATTTTTTGCAAAGCTTTTTAATTTTTTTACCAAGCAACATTGCCTCTCATTTTCATTCTGCTAGGAAGCGTACTTTATAATTCTAAACCAAATTTCAATAGAAAACATTTTCGAATATATGTAAATCCTGCATTATCATAGCGTGCATTGTTAAATACTGTTTCAGTGGATCTTGTAAAACTGCAGCACTGGCACCATAAATCTCCTCTATACTACTGAGATAAATAAATCTCTGGAGAAGGCAGAATATTTTTTTCTACTGCAGGAAATATGGAAGTGTATTAAACTTCTGAACTGAGATTTGGTTTCGAAAAATGCTAAGTGCCTGCTTTCACTATCAGCTCAGATAAAGGTTTAGTATGAATCATGTGCACTTTAAACAGTACTGACAAGAACAATGTATTATTAAGCATTGAACTCTGCCATAGCAAATAATATTTATCTGACAAAATATAACAAGTGACTGACATTTTCTATATTAATGTCATCTTTCATCATTTTAGAAAACTTATTTTCTTAATTACTACAGAGTGTCCAAGGTGTTTGAAGCTTTAGCAGATGTATGACATACATCCTCTGTTCATAACATCTCATAGACTGACTCACTCTCAGGGAATCAAATGTAAATGATACAATAAAGAGGAAATTTAAAAATAGTATAAATATCTGTAGTGTCAAGTCATGATGTAAAGATAAAAAGTGATTATTCAGACAGAATTTAGTGGAATAAACTGAGAACCATAGGCAGTATTTGAAAGTTAGACCACAGGCCCCCCAAACTTCTAAAAGTCCATAGGGAATTCCTAATCCTAAGGTCTGAGAACTGCTACTTCCATTAGGAAGAATAAGAGCTGTTCCTCAAGAGACAATTAGACATCTGAGGTTGAGACCTTCTGTGCTTAAAGATATGAGACTGAAAACTGTCTGTGCTTCCATTTCAGCAATGCATGAAGTTCACCATAAAAAAAAAATAAATAAATAATAAAAAAAAAAGTATTTTCTTTTGTTACTGGAAAAAAAAGGACAGGTGAAAATAGGGAAGACAAGGAAACAGAAACACAGGGGAAAAAAGTAAAGAAGTGGGTTAGGTTTTTTTTCATAAATGTAGGTCTTGAGAATAAGTCTTACATTCAAAATTCATCTGACTTCAATAAATACGATCTTCTTTGGAAGATTCATGAACTGAAAGAATCATATATGCAGCATATTACTGAAAGCTAGACCTCTCATTCAGTGATATTTTGAAATTACAGACTTAAATTCACATCTTGCCTTATACTTCCATCATTTATAAAGCCTTTTTGTGCAATATTTTTTGAAACAGCATATTTTTATCTTTTGGTTAGACCTTCTCACGCATTTTTAATTTATCAATATTTTCTTCTCTATTACAAAAATAGAACATAACACGTCTCAGATGCTTGTCTTGGGACACTCTATTAGCCTGCACTTCAAAGTGAACACTGGGAATTGGACAAATGTGTCAAAACAACCAAGAGTGAAACCACTACATGTATAGATACCCATATAATTACTCAAAGATTAATGTGGAGACAAGGTGCTAATTTGAGAGTTGTCAAGTATCAGCTCCACAAAAAGGTAGAGAACACACATTAGCAATGCCAAATCTATATAAAGTTTACGCTCTCTAGAGCACATAGGAATTGCTACATTCAGTAACGAAATATAATTCAATATTTGCAGTGCTTTGCTTCTTAGTCTTCTCTGCAGAGAGGGCTTAAAGCACAACATGATGTTAGTTTTATATTTTTGATAATCTTGAAAGTTTTATATGAACTCAGTTCAGAGAACAGTGATTATTAAACAAGAAAATATCTTCAGCATGAAACACCTTGCAATCATATAATCTTTTACATCTTTTATATATGAGGAAAATGTTTTAAAACATGCTGTGCCTCTCACATAGTTTTTTGATGGTTTTGTCAGTTTGCTTGTTTTCCCACAGTGAAATCCCTTGCACTTATTTTCACCATCCTTTCAACATACCTTCTTTCGTTATAGTATCTGAAATGTCTGGCTTTATGCTGTTACTAAATACACAGTCCTGAAGGGCTGCTGCAACTGCCTACTCACACACTGCAGTAGCACTGAACTCCAGCAGGATGTTCTTTCAAGTGCTTTGAAATGCCTTGAAATAGAGAAGGTATTATAGAAAAGCAAACTCTTTTCTATTTTATCCATGTAAACAGAAATCTATAGTGTCTTCTGCTGTGAACTAACAAAGGCTGCTGCATGACAGACAAAATGCAATTCAGGAGGCCCACTATGAGAGTAATCCTTTCAAATGCATGTAGGATAGTTCAGATGATCAAGAAAATACCTGGCCATGAGTATTCATACAGTTTATTAAAAAAAAGTTAGGATGAGTAAAATATTAAACTAGATGAGATTGTACGGGACCTTGAAAGACATTTTTGTACTTAATACCAAACAATTCTGCAAACCTTACTCCAGTCTGTGACCAAGTGTGAAAAAGTATCCACTGATAGGATGAATTAGGAACGAAAATATTACAAAAAGACATAATCAAACTGAAGAAAAAAAAGGATTTGTTTTATGAAAATTAAAATTTTTAAATTAGAAAACCCCAGCACTTTTCCTAAGATGCTCTCTGTACATTTTATTCAAGTAGCCTAATAACAGTTGCTACTTTTAGCAATTATTTTCCTCTTTATATAACTGGATTAGCAATGCCACACTAAGTGTATTTCTGATGAATTACCCAGAACCCCAAGAGACTTTTCAATTTATTGTTTCATGCTTCAAATTGTACCTATCTAGGAAACATATTTGCAATTTGCTGGCTATTTTCAATTTTAGCTTGTGATACACAGAAGCTGTGAATCATAACAAACAGTTCAGATACTACAAGCATTTTTCACATACACAACTGAGAAAAAGGTATTCCATTTATGGTATGCAATCATTTTCTTAGTGTTAAAGCATGTTATGAGTTTTAGAATTAGCCTCAGGTATTGGGAGACATTCCTCACTGGCAAAGTGCTACCTCTGACTATGGTGGTTTGAAGGACAGGTTGGTTCTCACTATACAATGGAAAGATTGGCTCTGCTATGTGTATTTGGCATTGACATGACACAGAACAATACCAGAATAACAGAGGAAATCTTTAAATATGACACAGGAATAAGAATCTCCAGGTGCATGGTTGTAAGATAAGGATATGATCTCTTTCTCTGCAAACATTGCCAGCCCTGGACAGATGGAGCATGGCAGGAGCTGGAGGAAGGCATTGCTGGGAGAGCCATGTGCTGTCCCATGCTGGGGACAGTCTGTGGCCATAAGTCTGCAGCACAGCATCAGCAGGAAAATCCTGCTGGGGGATGAAGTCCTGACATCACTGACCCTGGCAAAACTCCCAGAGACAAGATTTTTCCCAAGTTTTTAATACTTTAACATACTGTACAAACCAGACACAAGACAAACCCATTCTAGCTTACAAAAGACTTGGGGAATTTTTTTACCTGACTTAGAAAATAAAGCTATTGCAAATGTCCCAGACTTCAAGGAGGTATATAATTATTTTTAAAAGTCAAATGTATCTTTGTATCTTATGTAGAACAGAAAAATGAATGCAATGTTCTCTAAGAGATTGCTTAATGTCATCGCTATGCTGTCACTGAAAGCCCAGTTAATACTGAAGCCTAATTTAGACTTTTACTGAAATTTCAAAATGATGAAAAGATGACGTATCTTTTGTCCTATTCCAAATTCAATGAAAAAACTATGTTACCTTTTGTTGTAGAGAAGACATGAAATCTAAAGCTACTTGTCTTAATGCTATGTAACACTTATTCTATGAAAAGTTTCAATTAGTCTCCAGAAAGCTGGCACCATTCCATTTTAAAGATATAAATTAATTCTTTAGTTCAAAACCTATAAGTAACATCTCTCTATTAATTTTTTATAGGAAACTTTGATAGATTTAGCCCCTTATGAATCTCATTTAAAAATACATGCATTAAAATGCCAACTGGGACTTTCTCTAGAGAGCTAAGAATAAAAGTTTTAAAGTGGATTCAGGAAGAAGAATAAAGTTAATGTTTTTATTCCCAAGGCAACTGAATCTTTTCCAGATATTACTGGTATCTGCTACTATGTCTACTTCTGGTAAACAGAACTATTTCTCCTTAGATTATACAGTTTACTTTTCAGAAAAATCACCCAGGTATTGTGACAAGGAGAAAGCCTCTGAAGAATAATCAAACCTCATTTTTATCCACTGCATCAATATTTTGTTGAACCTGAAGGTGTTATACTATTACTACTTTCGTTTCATTAGTCTTGGTTTCTGCAGCAAGACACTATTGCACAAGACCATAATGATGAATAAAACTAGCACATGTAGCAGCATATTATTAAGTCCCATAGACAAAAGAAGTATAATTTGAAATAGAGATTATACTAATGTTGTTTACTAAGCTCATTTTACATAGATATTTATCACTGAGTTGGAAGAATCTGTTCACTGGGGCTTTTTAGATTATAAGTGTGCTAGTTTTTCAATTATGCATAATAAATCACATTGAATTTTCAACAGATCAGCCATTAACTCTAAATCTTGGATTCTGTGAAAATAGTATGTCTGCTCTGACTTCACATTTTTTGACCAAAACAAGGAAAAACTTCAGATTTCAAATACTAGAAAAAATTGCAGTTCTTTCTGAGCTTACGAACATGAGATACCTGGAGGTAAGATTACTCAAAGAATATCTGCAATTTTTTAAACAATTACTTTATAATATATCATCTTTCTAGCCTATCTCCACTTCTCAGTCTCTGTAGAATTTATCACAGGAAAAGATACAAATTTCTATTTTAAATTTTTTTGTATTTTATTTTTTTTTCATTTTGTTTTCAACATGTTTGTGCAAGCATCATTGATTAAGTGCATGTTCTCTTTTCCTGTATAACCCTGGGAATACAGTGGCTTTCTTCAGTGTACCAAGAAACACAGATTTATGCTAGTAGGATAAAAGCTAACTGCAGAGGTTAAGTTTGGTTTCACAAGATTTGCCTCTCAGTTTATAATTTCAAAGGCCCAGTGTGCTCTTAGGGCCAAAGCTCTTTTTGATGGATAAACCCCTAATAACTTGAGACATAATAACAGGGGGAAAACTAAGGTTACTATGCTGTTCTACTTCAGGTAGTGTGAGATTCACCACAAAAATTTGCAAGTCAGGGAGAATGTGAAAGCTCAGCTGGCAGTCGATTTTTTTTTCCTCTCTGTGAAGTGTGCCGCTTTTTTTCTATATATAAGCAATCTATTTGAATGTGATGAAGCACCAAGGTTTCACACACTTAAAGACAAGTGATAAATTGAAATGACATGGCTCTGTTGCTAGTTTACCGCTGAAGTAATCCAAATACCTTTTTAGTTTTTGTTACTGTCAAATTAATTTGTGTAAAATGTGCCAGGAGAGAACTCTAAAAGCAAACCAGGGAAGATAGATATCCCATTATAATCTTTTATTTTAGTGCAAGACTTACTTCAGGCTGCAGTACATCCTGAAACTTCAAACTAAAACATAGATGTAAAATAAGCCTTCCATACAAACCACACTGCATGCAAATGCAAATACAAATGACCAAGAGAGTATCTTTATTACTTTCTTTTTTAAGAATATAGTTCAAACATGAGATGAACGCTACAAGAGAAATACAAGACTTTCTTCTACTGTTATGTGAGTTGCATCTTTTTCTATGCACATTGCAAAGTACACAGTTTTGAACAGATTTTGAAGGGAAGAGTGAATATTATACAAGGGAAGAAATATGAGCTTTTTGATATGAACTTTGTTTCATACTTATGTACTAAAATCCATTTCTTGAACAATTTTCCATTGTACAAACATACCTGTTTTGCACTGGTATGCGCACAATTAATGGGGCTAGTAGTGCACTCAGCAGTATAAGGAAACAATGAACTATAGATTTTAAACAAATGCATTTACCACTGCTTCTTCTTAAAACTGAGATGTTGTGACAACAGAAAAGTACTTATGGAAGATCTACAGGAAAACTCTCTCAGAGAACCTAACAGTAGGAAGATGTAAGACAGTTATGAATGGGATCCAAAATGACTAAAGGGCATTTCTTCCTAACTCACATCATTAAGTGTTAACATGAAAACTTTAGTCTTTGTTAGCACTTTTTGTCTTGTTCAACCTAAATATTTTTCATTTAAATGTTAATTGCTTTGTAATACCAACAAACTCTTTAATTGAAAATACAATGGTTTCTTTGAAAATTGATGTAAACAAAAATTCCCTCTGATATTACAAACATTATAACAACTATGAAAATTAGATTTAGTCTCTACATGACTCCACTCACTAAGTATAATCAGGTCTTATATTAACTAAGGAATATTTTGAATTGTGACCTTATGCCTTCATTGATGCATGCAGAACTCTGAGGGCCTCTAAAATTCCTCTGACAATATATAGGACTTAACAGCATATTTGAGTACAGATATGAATATGAAACAGTTCCTTAAGTCCTGTATTACAAGACTTACCAGAAAACGATAGATACCTGAGAAAAAACAGTATATTGAGCTTGTCAAAGAGGACTGTTGTGTCTCTTCACAGCTTGAGGATACAGAGAACATGGCAGTTGCAGCAATATCAGAACTTTTGGAAGAGTGTGTCTCATTTCACTCCAAAGTGCATGTTCATTTTTTTACTACTCAGTCTGGAAGACTCACACAGGTATTTCTGACTAATCCTATGCGTGGAAACATGCATTAGCAGCATTTTAAGAACAAATTTCAATTAGTGTCTCATGGCTGTGACAGAATTATAAGATCTTGAAAAAAAATGGATCCCGGAATGGTTGCATCTAATTGCTAAAATTGTAAAAAACCATCATCTGGTGTGCTCTTTCTACCGGCCAAAGCCTGTGAAATGTGAAGGTGATCATTACATTAGGTGGAGCTATAGCCTGCCAAGGAGCAGTCATGGAGAATTTTGTAGGTAGTCACTTCTTCTGATCCCTCTCCTTTTTCAGTGTATTACATCTTGTTTTGGTCATAGGCTTCCCCTGGCTTTCATTAGAGGTAGAGTGTATATGGCCAAAATTCAGTGTTGGATACCAGTTTCACATCTGTTACAGTGTAGTCCAGAGTCTGTTATTTTGGCATCAAAATGATACAAATCCTGGTTTTTTTAATAAGTTGCAAATTAAACCTGAATTTTAATTTGCATAATATATAAATATGTGAATATGATTTGGCATAATACAGAATTGAAAATACTAAACTGCTAAAATGATAGTACATTTAAACTTACTGTTATTTCTTTTGTGCATTTTAAGTAGAAGGAAGATGAGCTTTTGGCTTTGAAATTTCTGACTGGCTAAACTACAAAAAGCTGAGTCCTTCTAAGGTGATCCAAAAGAAAAATTGGGAAGGTTTGTAGCTCGTTGCCTTTTTATCTTGGTTGTGCACCAAGTCAAAGCTATATTCTACAAATAATAACTCTGGCAGTGTTGACTAAAGGTTTTAATAAGCTATAACCCCTTGGCTTGAGTACCCCTTCATATAAATTAATCCAATGGCTGTAAAGCAGTCATTGTGGGGACCATTTACCATACTCTTAAGAGACACCATGGAGCGACTCTTTCAGAAAATACCTGATAATTCATTTTACCATCATAGAATACTGAAAGACATTTTTTTCTTATTAAGTTGACTGAAGCTGCACAGATTTTTGTTACTAAAATTGCATGACTTCCACCAGAAGTGGAAGGGATATTTTGCAGAATTGTAGATTTGTCTTTTCTTTCTTTCTTCCTCATTCTTTCCAATTATTGATCAGTTATTGATCAATGATCCATGATATAGAGTGCAAATTCTTCATCATCTTCATATTTATATCTTTGCTCAGAAAGAAATATCAGATCTTGTCATCACATCACGTTAACTACTACTGTGGTTTCCTTCTACTCTCATTTCAAGTGCTATCTCACAAGTATGAGGTGTACAATTTAACAACCCCCAAAGCTTGTAATCTGGTCTCCCAGCTTCAAGAAGATACATGGAAGAAGAAACAGCATTGGCATAAGCTCTAACACATACATATTTCAGAACAGCATTCCTTAAAATTATATTGGGATAGATTGCCTGGGGTAAAAAGGAAATTTTGCAATTAGAAAATGTGATATTGAGTAACAAATCTTACAGTTTGCAGGCATTGTTATCAAAGTTCACAATCAAGAGTTTACATGGGACTTGTCCTCATGGCCACAGAGGGCTGATGATCCCATGATAGATTTCTGTTTTGCTTCAAATGCAATTAAACACATTTTCAATAATTCCATCAGGACATATATTATAGCTACATAAATGGTGCATATGTGAAAGAGGAAGCTCTATGTATTAACTACAGAGGAACTACCATGGAGTTATTGTTACTTCATGCTGCTTCCAATATCAGTTTTCCTATTACACACAACTCTTTTCTAAATCTCCAGACTGATAAGAGAAGAACTAAAACTGTGCTGGTTCCTGAATCTGACATTGAGTTGCAGGAGCTCTTAATTGAAATATATATAAAATTTCAAACCCTAATAGATGCTAATCTGCAGTGCCCAAATCCTCAGAGCAAGTAAATAAAAAGAACTATACCCAACTTTAATTAAAGTAACATTATCTCAAATACCAATCAAGGGATTGGTATTTATTTATGATTTGTTTTGCAAATGTATTTGCTACTCTGTTAGTAGGCATTATCCCTCTCACCAAATGTAACATTCCATGGGAATTACCTCTGAAGAATTGTTTTTACTTGTCTCTCCTGCAGTGAAAGAGAGAACAAATAACTTTAAAATTCTGCTATCAAGTAGAACATTTCTCTGAAAAGACCATGATTATGTTAATCAGAAAATTATTTCAATACTTTTATAGTTTGAAATTTAAAAATAAATAAATAAATAAATAAATAAATCGGTCCATGACAATTATTTTTCAAAAGAAGCCCACACAGTTTGTAAAAGGCTTTGATTGCTTGGATAACAATCAGGAATTAAATTATTTAACAGCAAAAGTTCTGCTTAATTAAAAATTTAATATATTACTGAATTAGCTGTCAACACCAGAACCAGCAAAATTATTCAGTTTGAACTGAGGTGCTTCATTTATTAAGTCTTTCAAAATAAGAGATGGAGAAAAGACACAACATAAACAAGAGAAGCAGTCTAAAACGTGCAGGCCCTTGACCTTATTAGGAAAATCCTATTGACATAAAATATGTAAAAACAAATGTTTGCAAGATCAGGATCCTAGTCCAAATCAGATTTAGCTCAAATTAAATACTGCTACTTGTTCCATAACATATCTATAAAGTTTGAAGTACCGCTTAAAAAAAAAAGTGTTTGCTGCTAACATTTGAGGAAAATTTTTCTTCTCTGCTCAGGCTGGACTTTAAACATGGCCAGGTTAGGAAAATTCATGATATCTAGTATATTTTCCAAACTGTTCATTTTAGAACAGAGGGAATAGAAATAAAGGTTTGCAAAGAAATGTTTGTACAATCTAAAATGCAATTTGATGCTATTGATAATCCTCTGAGAGACTGCAGCAATAGAAAAGTAAATTTACTATTTTCTCTGTATTGATAAATGTGATTCCATCAGTGTTAACACATAACTTTTGCCAGTTTACTACCCTGTTTGCTAAATGAAAGAGTTTACTGACAAAATGAAAATGATTTTCCTATATGCACAGATATATAGGTAGGAAGGGACATCTGGAGATTACTTTGTCCAACCCCCTACATGGGAGGACTCAGCCAATTCAGGTTGCTCAGGGCTCTGCAGGCAGATTTTTTTTACTATCTCCAAAAATGGAAATCTTCCTAACTTTTTCAATATCCAATGCATGATTTTGCTATAATGAAAAAAACTCCAAACTTAAATAACTTAATGTCTGTTCAGAACTTCTGGTGATGCGCCTGTTTTCTCTTGTCCCACGCCTCTGTGTCTCCAAGGAGCCTGGCCCTGCCTTCACCACACACTGCACAGCAGCTGAGGACAGCTCTGAGCCCGCTCCATGCAAGGCTGAACCCTGCTGTTGAACCTCTACATGGTGTGCTACAGGTCTGTCACAGGGACCTTTCACAGGGCTTATCTACCAACTCTTCTGCAGGGCATCCCCAAAGCGCACTGACCTGACTGCACATGCATCACAGAATCACAGAATGTGTAGGTTGGAAGAGACCTTCAAGATCATTGAGTCCAACCCAGCCCTAACACCTCAACTAAACCATGGCACCGAGTGCCACATACAATCTTTTTTTAAACACATCCAGGGATGGTGACTCCACCACCTCCCCGGGCAGACAATTCCAGTACTTTATCACTCTTTCCATAAAAAACATTTTCCTAATATCCAACCTATATTTCCCTTGGCGCAGTCTGGGAGTGTGTCCTCTTGTTCTGTCAGTTGCTGCCCAGTGAAAGAGACCAACCCCAGCTGACTACAGCCACCTTTCAGGGAGTTGTAGAGAGTGACAAGGTCACCTCTGAATCTACTTTTCTCCACCAAATGGATGGAAAACATCACTTCCCTCAAATAAACCATACAAGTACTGGTATACTATTCATCATGTTTCAATAATGCTTTGCTTCTAAATGAAATAAACATACACTTGTAAATAAACACATGCACATTGGTTTGCACATTGACTGCCATACAAATACACATTTTTAACCTTCCAATATGATGTGCAATCATGTAAACAAGGAGCTAGAGCAAAATAGTGTTCTTTTAGGATTGGGACCTTTAATGACATGAGTACTTATTACATCAAATCATGTATCTTATCCAAAAATGGAATAATGCAAAAAAATTTCCTACAATTCTGCAAACTAAAATTTAGAACTTTTTTTTAGTAATTACTGTCTGAGCTTTGACAATAATCCATGTCCAAGGAGGTAAAAATATAAAGAAATTAATACATTAAGTGCTTTTTAAAAAAAATTATGTCCTGGCAAATTTTGATATGAATGCCAGCACCAATCATAATACCCTACACAGTTAAACTATACAGAAGTCAGCAAACATTCCTTTGTGCCTTGTATGCCCTAAAACAAGTAATTTTTTTTATTCTATTTAGACAATATAATGTTACGAATCCTGCAGAGAGATTATCAAATATAAGGGTATTTCAAGCAGTAGCCTGAGAGAAATAGAATTGTAAGGAAACTGATGAAGGAGTATACAGAGTTTCACAAATGCAGAGCTGTTCAAATTAGATAATTAAAAATGATGGCATGATTCTGATAGCTGTCTGATCTCTTCTAATATTTCATTAAATAGATTCAACACTGTTTCATTTTTCCTAGTTTATTTCAATATAAGTGAAGTCAAAACCAGCTGTAGGTGGCTCAGACTACCATTCTTTCCAATGTGGTTGAAAAATTCTTTGAAGATTCTTGCATTCAGAAATACTAAATATTTGCATTAATAATTCATTGTGCTTGAATTTGTTACATAAATCCTGTTTCATAAGCAGAATGACTGAAGCTTTATCAATGCTAAATAAATTATGTTTACAAGTAATAGAAAAAATTAGCTAGAATGCATAAAATAAGATTTGACATAACTAAGACAAACAGTAAACTTTCCATTGCTAAGAAATAGAGTAGCCTTAACTGAGAGCTTTTAGTCACATGATAATGGCCATATGCACTGGTTTAAATTAGAGTCAAGCTAAATATTTTACTTTTCAAAATATTTAGGACAGCTATAGGGGACTTTTTATTCCCTATAGTGCAAATTCAGTTAGCCATGATAATTTAATGGACAGTCAGGCCACACAATCTTATTAGCAAGGCTCCCCTTCAGCAGCTCCTGGAGTAAATTGTCATTCTCCACAGAAAAGCCACCATCCCAATTTGCATCTCACATACAGTATTCCCACAAAGGGACAAGCATATTTACCCTTCGAGCTTTATTTATCATCAGTCATAACACATAATGTCCTATCCATTTAATTCACCATAGATTTTTACAAGTTCAAGCTGTGCATCCATGCTATTTACTACTGGTAACTTCATGCTCCATATGCAAAGTCTTTTTTCTGAGTGTATACGGTTTCACCTACTTCATTTTTGCCAGTAGCCAGAGATAAATAATACAGAATGGCATTGATTGCATATTTGCATTACACATCATGTTTAAACACAGGCTTCATTTCTTCTTTAATACCCAATAGAGGACTAGAAATGTCACTGACCCCCTAAGAGTCATGCCACTTTCCAAGGCTACATTCATACAGCAGAGTGAAGGTGCACTGGTGGCAGTGGTAGCAAAAAGGTAACAGAAGAATCTGCAACATCTGCCAGCAAGTTAATGCAGACAAGTCCCCAGTAGGTCATTCTCAGCCTTCACCAACTACTTTGTCATCACTCTTCTCCTAACCTACATTAACTTTATGAGTGTAAGCACAGAGAAGTGTTTCTTGTTAAAAATCACACTTTTGTATTGCCACCCTTGACTATCTCTTCTTGACTGCTCTAAACAAAGAAAAACAGGGTTTGGTACTCTGTCATTAACATATTTGTCTTAAGCCTCTTTGAATGGCAGTTTGGGGTATGGCAGCACAAACAGGGTCAGCAGGTATTTCAAGACCTGGCAGAGCTCTCTGTGGGAAGTGTGCCCTAGCTATGTGCCTTATTGTGTAGTTTAATGCAGTGATGTTCAGTGCACTGCTGTGAGCTGTTAAACTCTTCCCACCTCTTGTCTTAGGCTGCTCCATTTCAGGGAGATATGTAATCCTTGCACTAGTTTATAGCTCACTTATGAAAGTTTCAGCAGATGGCAAGATCATCACCAAGATGATGTGCACTTCTAGGACGTGTGGCATTCTTTGTTTGCTGTTTTGTAAGTAATTCAAAACAGCACAAAGAGATCTGCTTCCTCCTTCAACTGCCCACTGAACCTCCCTCAGAAGATGACAGAGTAAATGAAGAAGAGGTACTCTCACAAGCTGCAGATATCTTGGTTAAAATATTTCCTTTACCAGCAGTAATCCCTGCACTCCACTGGAAGTATCATATTTCAGTTCAACTTACTGTCTAATGTAATTTTCTTATTTTCTGCTTTCAACTACTTGTATTCACTAACAGTAGTTACAGAGAGAAATACCAGATCAGCCTAAAAAAAAAAATCATAAGAGGCTACATTCTACTAATGTTAGCAATTGAATTTGCCATTGAGGGTTAACAGTTAAACCATTCCTATCTTACAGCTGAAAGGGATGATGATTACCTGTGAAAAATCAAATTAAAATAACTAATAAATCCAGTATATTCTGTTCAATGTCATCCTAGTTTATCATTTCCTAGCCACAGTCTACAGGTTTGTGCTGTTAAATGAAAATGCAGTTAAACAGATAGAAATGTTTTTCAGGGATTCCATCCCATGAATTTACAGCAAAGAATAGGCAATCATAAAAATCGGCCTCTACAGTGATGCTGACTACTTCTGTCAAACAAAAAATCTATGCTCAGGTTCAACAAGATTTAGTTTTGAAAGTAAACACATCAAAGATAGATATATTTTGAGGAAAAGGGCTAGGATAGGGACGTGGATGGGCCAAAAGAGATGTTTTTCACAAGGTATTCAAACTACCTGTGTCAGAAGTTTCCCATGAAGATAAGGAGGATAATACGTTTTTTGCCCTTACACTGGATTTTGAAGCTTAACTCATAAAGGACTTTATCCAAAGCCATTAAAGCCAACAGAAATCTCTCATTGACTTTAATGAGCTTTTGTTCAGGTCTTTTACATGACAGCTGAAAGACCACCATTGATAGCAAGCCCTAATTTTATAAAGCCCTTTCATATCCCCAGCTTGGAGGCATTCAGAAATATATAAATGTATAAATAAGAGCCTTATAAGATAAAATTTACCTATTTTATTTTTAAAATTATGAGAGAGCTTCTCAACACACATGTGTACATCCAGGAATATATCAGTTTTTCCATGCATTTATAATTAACTGTTTCTTAGATACCCTCACATATTGGTTGCATAACCATCTCTGCACTGCTGGATGCCAGCTCTAAACATTTAATCTAAACCAAGTACAGTTTATAATGACTTTTCCCTTGATTTAGCCAGAATATTGGACACAGAATATAAATTGTCACATGGCTTTTATGCTGATATTATCCTGACTATGCAAGCAAAGACAATACCTGATCAGGCATAAAGTTAACCTTTTAAAATTTTTAAGAAATTTCAAGCAGCAGCAAAGTCTAATACTTCATCAGTTCTTTATAATATCTCCTGTATTTCTGATCTAAGAAAGCAGAAGCATTGCCAGGAACTTTTATATTTCCTATGCTGCTGAACAACAACCCATGGTAAAAAGGTCCATCAAACAGGAAAATTACCAGAACTCAAAACAAAAAGAAGAAACTTCAAAAAGTGGTATCTGAATTGTAGAAGGTATTTATTATCACATTTCTGTAGTAGGCCAAATAAGGAATGCTCACCAAATATTATAAAAGCTTGACTTCACTCAGAATTTAGAAACAGCAACAGTCAATTTAACAGAAATCTCTATCCTAGTCCAGGTAACTAAAAAAAATTTGAGCAATATGTAATTTTTTACCCCTTAAAAAATACTAAAAATATGCAAGTTCTCTAGATGTTTATTGGCTTCTATTCAAAACAGCCATTTTCACTGTTATGAATGACTGACAGATTTCCACACCTGAAACACATCAGTATTTCAGCAATGGTATTATGTATCACCTGCCATTCAGTATTACACAGAGCATTTTTTTAAAGACAATGTACAATAGCCATGAATTAATTTAGTCCCATATTAATAAAAATTAATTAATATTTAACTTTTGATCATATATAAAGTTAATAGCATTTCTAATTCAGCACTAACCATAGATACCCTGTTATTTTTGTAATATCAGTTAAGGTATTAATTTTATTCAAAGGCACAATTAAGCAGAAAAGAAATAGTAAACCTTTACAAATCTTAGTTTAAACATTTTCATTTTATTTATACACTTCAGAAAACATGTTTCTATTCTTTAAAAATCCAATTTTAGTCATACTTAACCATGCAATAACAATATGTTATGTATTTTATAACATTTTTATGACCTAAAAAACCAGAATTTAATCAGGTCAATTTTTACAGTTTAGAAATTCATCTCTCCAAAGGTACATATAATTTAGAACTTGGTTGGTATCAGGGTTTTTGCATTATCAACCTAACCCATTAGGCCATTACACATATTGTTATTCTCCAAGAGAAAAAATTATTCTAACATCTGTTCTCAATGTGTTTTTCCATAATTTCCTTTTATGCCCCATGTAATTCATTAAGTTAATCTACAAAACATTAGCGAGTCTATCTGCACTATAAATGTCTTTCTACCATACAATCACATGAAAATAGAAGAAATGGTAGCCTACAACACAGTCCACTTACACCCCCCACTATTTCTACGGCATCTTTTGATCAAAGAAAACATCATTTTGAAAGTCAGAACTGTGACACACATAATGTTTAACTAATGTCTTAAGTGACCTATATCCTACCAAAGTGAGAAAAACATTTCCATGTCTTACCATGTCTGCTCCTTACCACTGCTGCAGTCTTATGAGAGAATTTTTTTTTTCAAAAAGTACATGCCTTCTGAATGGCTTGAAAGAGTGATTTTAATATTTTAATTCACTTGTGCAAATAATCTCCACAGTACAGAAGAGCAGAAGAAAATGTCCCAGTAAGTTAAAGTCTTACATGCTTAGGATGAAAAGAACCTGGAGTGCAGTATGTCCTTCTAAATGCACTTTCCATTTTCTCTACAGACAAAAAATTTCTACGTTTTATTATTCTAAAGCTAGTTTCAAACCCTGTGATCTCTTCTGCCCCTTCTGCTTGCATTCAGCAATTGCTGTTCTAATTTAATTTGAGAGGAAAATACCTATTTACAGCTGACTTGCCCATAATGTATTCATCAAAGCAATACAAAGGTCATTCTTCCTGCAGAAAGATAAAGAATTCACTGTCAAAACCTGTCCTGCTAGCTCTTGAAAGTGTCATTGCTGTAAGAAGAGTGACATACTATCTGATGTTAGCTAACAATGGATGATTAATGTGAGGTCAAAGCATAGTGAAGGGGATTTACTAATATTTATAAACATCCGTGAATTGAGCAAAAATCTGAGGTATTTATATTTACCTGAACATTCTATCTTGCATGAAAGCTGCATGGTGCCTACCTTGAGGATTTTACCTTGTATGAATTGCTGTGTGAGCTGCTGTAAATCTGAAACCAATGTCCAACTGCTAAAGGCTCTTTATGCTCTGAGACTACACTGGCAGTATATTTGTAAGTGAAAAGAAGATTAGTGGCTTTATGACTAAGATTTATGTTGGGAACAGAGAGTGACAGAGAAAAGCTTACTAAAGGGAGGAAAGAGATACCTGCACAGGATAGACAATTGATTCTGCAGGAAAGAACCTCTAAAACTAGATGTTAGAAATCTTAGAAGATAGTAGAAGGAAAATAATAATGAAAACCAGCAAGATATACAAGCAAAAAAAAAGAGACAAACTAAAAGAAGACATCACCATTACATACACCAAATCAGACAGTAGGCCTATTTTGTACTATTGACTCAGAACAATTATTTCAATTTTATAACTGGACTAAACTTCAAGAAGCCAGAAAAACTCATAAGGTCATTAATTCAATTAGTCAGTGGGATGATTTCGGTATGAAATAGATGTGAAATGCATAAGGGTAGAAAAATCCAATCTTGACAACTTCCCTGTGACAAACAATGTGTTTTTAAACAATATTAGAGGAATACTCTCTCTTAAAAACAGAGAAAAATCCTGAATGTGGAAGAGGCCTAAAAGAGTTTGTATTTCCACAGCAGGATGCACAGTTTATGCAACTATTTCCTGCCTGCTAGATTAAGTTAAATGAAGAACAAGAATCTACACAGAGTAACAAAGCCAAAATCAAACCCAAACTAGAATCCAGAGAAAGAATTTACTGTCCTCCTGATGAAAAGATGCACACTTTTACCCATCAAGAAACAAATTTTACAGGTTACATTTTCTTTTCATTCAATATGCAAAGAAAATTTAAATATTTACTTTGGGAACAGTTTTGAAATATCTCTACTATTGTCCACTGACCTATTTACCAGTCAACACTTGTTAAGCATGACTACAGTTTCCCAATTCTTTATCCCAGCCCTGGCACTAAAGCAAGACAAAGCTCCCAGGAGGGAACCATTTCAAACTGTATCAGCTGGCAAAATGTCCTCAGGGAGCATCTGTCAGCTACAGGGATCTGGCTCACCCTCTGGCTACAATTCCAGTATATCCCTCCAAATTTAAAATCTCTACCACGTCCTCTTCCATGTGGGGAACTGAAAGACTTTGTTCTTTTTATAATAACTAAGACAAAACTCAATATCTGCTGATCAAGATATTTTATAAAGTTTAATAATTCTCTCAAAAATAATAAAACTTCAATCACAATTCATACTCACTGTGTTTCACATTTGCACAGTTTTTCAGTTGCAAAGTGAGACATACAGAGAATCGACTTACAGGACCAAAAGCGTTGCTGTCAAAGCTGTGCCCATGGTGATCCCCTTCCACCCAAATGTGACCATGTGGAACTTTCACATACTTCTTTTTGTATCCAATGGTTCTAAGCAGAATTGGAAAAAATGGTTAGTTAAAAAGATTTTTTAAAACAAACAAACAAACAAACAAACAATGCCCAAAAAAACCCAAAACCAAAACACAAACAAAAATCCCCAAACCCAACAATGTTTTGTTAAGAAAATTCACATATTTCCTGGTTTGGAATTCGACCATGCATACAACTCAGCATCAGCCTAAAAACTACCTCCACTGAAGTCCTTTGGACTTCAAGAGTGTTACCCAAGTCAAAATATACAAAAATTTTGTATGAGCTGGTTGCACTATCAGGGCCTGTTTACTACATTGTTTTGTCAGAAATCACAACAAAAGAAAGGAAGAAGACACTTTTCAGTTAAATATAACAAACAGATTATTAACTCCACCTCTGTAGTAACAAAATTTTGAACCATCAGATTTTATCTCAAGTAAATACCAGTGAACATACATATGTTGCAGCCACATAAAGACACTGTTTAAGATTGTTTTTCTTCATCAAAAACATACTGTTGTGTCTGAACTGGCCTCAGATTCAGAGCATAGATTCCTGCAATTATTCTGTCCTGGGGGTAGGATTCGCTCAGCTGTAAAAAGCTAAACAGGATAAAGTTAAAAAAACCTTTAAGAAAAGGCCAAGTGAGGAAAAAAATTACATTGATGCCATCCTCTACAGAAAATCATACTGCTGCAGCATGTGCCAGTATTACAAAATGACAAACTACAGATTAGTACTAAGGCTGAGGTGCAGAGTATGTAAAATTCCTGTATTTAGTTCCCCAAGAAGCTGTCATTTTCATAATGCCAGCCTGCTTCTACCGCACACTTCTGCTTTCTTTCAGATGGGACCTGTTATTCTGCAATCATTCATGCAGAGAAGTTGTTGTGCTTTAACCCCAGACAGCAATTGTCATGCACACTGAATTATTACCAGGATGAAGCATTTACAGATGGGACTATGAACAGTGATACCTCTTATTTAGTTTTGAATAAACAAGTCTGTCCATAGACAGAAATAGAATTTTGATCTAGCTTGTTGTCTCCAGCTGCTCATCGCTTTTCAATGTCTGGAAGATATGCCCTCAGAGCAGAAGGCAGAAGAAGCACACTCTAAAACTAAAAAAAAATCAACTGGAGAGAGAAAACCATCTTCACCAGGAGACTCAGCTGAACTGTGCAACAGTACTTATCAGGGATATTCATAAGTCAAAATGAAAAAAAAATTTGTTTGGGGAGGTTAGTTTTGGTTGGGGAAGAGGGTAAGTATGTTAAAAGGACAAGCTAATCAATTGCTAATCAATAACCTGGAGGTCATCAAATATTAGATGAATAAGGGATCTTCAAATGTGAATTTTATTAACTTTGACTATATTAGTCAAATAAAAACAATAATTACTTTATGTGCAAGTCACAAAATCTGACTAATCCTTTTTCAAACAGCTATTTTTTGGCAGCAAAAAGGATGAGCATTCCAGTACTATATTCTAATGGAATTCTACATGCACTTTAATTCTACATGCACTTTCATTGAAAGCTGAGAAAATAATAGCCTATTTGCAGAAAAGAAAAAGACTGTTCTTCAATTTTCTAGAACAGTGCCATATTCAAGACATATTCAATGCCATTATTCAGAACTAAATTTCTAAACCATTCAAAACAAAAATGTTAAACTGTCCTAGTTGGTAAATATATGTTTTCCTAAACACAAAGAATACACTATAATAATTCAATAATTCAATTATGCTAAAAATTCATTTATGCAATTTATTACTATGCAAATCCTTTTTTTTTTTTTAAGAGTTATGGCATACAGTTTGGACAATAAAACTATTTGTTTTGAGATTTCATAATGCTTCATCTCACTGATAGTTTATTTTATATAGTATCATACATTTTACTAGTAAAATGTTTTTAAAGTATAGGCTGAGAGTTGTCCATTAATTCTGCTGTTTGATTAGACACTTCTGAAAATTATTAAATTGGTCTCTTCCATCAGTGATAAAGGCAAACAATAGCTCAAAAATATTTAATTTTCTCTTCATTCATCCTCCTGAATACACAAGAGTATATTGTGATACAGTTTTGTACCCTTACAGACTTCATGCATAAGACTGAATTTCACTCAGAAGAGTGAAAGGATTTGAAAGTTAATTCTGCTGGCATGTCTACCCCATAAATGTCAGGAAAATAATATTGCAAAGGCCAGTCAGTGACTCAATTTCAGACCAGACACAATCTCTTATGCCCAAATAATCTCCTCCTTTATTATGATTGGGAAATCACTAAGAGGAAGGAGAAAAAAAAGTTTTGCAATAAGTACTTAGAAACAAAATTGGAGGACAAAAATGGTCTGCACGGATGGGTCTTGCAAAAGGTTTTCAGAGACACTGTGAAAATCTAAGGATTTAACATAGGTGCCTGGTGTGTTCTTTAAGGGCTAAGGCAAAAAGAAAAAAAGATTACAGAGTGCAGTAATTATAATTGGTTCTTTTTATTATTTCTAAAACATGGTAAATGCTTATTTCTTTTCTACTCTTGGAATAAGCATCATAAATCAGAATTTTTTTCTACAATTATGCAAAAATAAAGTCTCTTGTAGTGATTAAAGAGAAATTATATACCAAACTCTCATATGAAAAAAAAGCAGATTATTGTACGGAAGTAGTTTTTACTTAGAGGAAATAGAATTAAAATTTACAAGGTTAATAAACATATTAAGGGAATATGGGAAGAAAAAAGAAACGTAAAAGAAACAAAAGCAGCAGCTGTAATTGTCTAATTTAGTGGATAGGAGTGATACTTCTTGGATAAAACCCTCAAACTCAGCAATTAAATGTAAAACTCTCCATGTATGAGTTATATAAATCATCAGATTTCTACCACATGTAGGCTCAATAGGAAAAAATGATATATTGTAAAATATAACTGCCAACATACCTGTGAACAGAAGAGAGGCAAGCAAATCTATTTCCTTAAAACAATTCCTTCAAAATGTTACTGTAGTATTAGCATAGGGCAGTTATCTGGGGACTTTGTATCCTCTCTAGCAATACTACTGCAAACACTGTCCTGTGGAACACTCTGGAATTTGAAAGCAAAGTTTTATTCAAGATTTTCACTGCATGCATTAATAATAAACCACAGCAAAGGCTCATGTTACAGTGAACTGAATGATCTGTTTCTTGATACTGGTTTTAATTTTTAAATAATTTCATTGTTGAGTTACTCCCCAAAAGAGCAGTGAAGTATTCCTGCAAACAAACCAGACTACAGGCTTTAGAAAGCCATGTTTGGTTCACAATGGTAGGTTATTTTTAATTACTCTTGCAAACACTGCGTAGATATTTTTAAAATAAGACCCCACAAACTTGGTTTTCCTTCCTAAGAAGAGAACCCAAATTGATTCACAGTCAAAAATAGCCTTTGGCCCTCTCTTCCATGAATCCTGCAGAAATTTTAATCTCTGACCTAAATTGCAAGGAAGAGACCACATGTGTGTGCTATAATGGCAATATGGCTCCTGATCTAAATGTACAAATTACCATTTATTTGTTTCACTAGTTAAAAATTTTAGCTGAGCATGCTGAAATAAAACTATTGTCCATCTTTTTGTGCAGATCCACAAGGCCAAACATCGTTTTTGAAAAGTGCCAGCTTCACCCTTTTTCTTAAGGATAGCCTTGCAGTCTACTGCTATCACATTTGGGGGTTTACATCTACGTAAATGAATAACAGTTTTAAGTATAATGATCAATAGTTTTGTGAAAAATAAATACAATTCAAAGTGAAAAAATACTTCGGAATGCTTCTAGCACTCTTCAACAATGGCTGCAAAACAAAAAAATCCTCAAGGCTAATATCAAAAGCACTATTAGCTCATTGGGAATTTTACATCAATTCCTTGTGAGAGGCTACAAAGGAATTGCAGTCAATAATATAACATTTTTGAAAGCAATGCAAACTTCTATTTTTCTTTCTTAGTTGAACATCCTCAGGCTCATATCTCTGACTGACTGTAACCATGACCTCTGTTAGCTCTAACACATGAAGTTTTTAATTAAATTTAGAAGATATCTGAATGAATTCTTAAGAGAAAAGTTGCTGTAAGTAATAATTAACTTAGTATTTGTTAATTTCATATCTAGTTCATTAGCATGAGTTATAATTACTGAACAATCTCTTAAACTTCATAAAGCCACTAGTAATGAAGAGTCTTTCATTTTCTTAAATTTACTATCTTGCAATAAAAAATAAAAAATATTTAACATCTCTTATTCTTCCCAATTAAATGGTTTGCTTTAGCAATACTACAAGCAAAGACAGATTTTGATATATAGAATCCAAAAATCTGTTTAAAACCATACTGGTGTGAGCAAAAATAAATAATTTCAGGCTTTAATAAAATATGTGGCACATTAGTAATAATCACCTACATTGCTGTTGCTCAAACTGTAGTTGAAGTCTCATTGGCTTAAGAACAGGGTCTATAGAAGTTGCAGTAATTTTCTTGTTCAGAACATAATGGAATTGCATTTATCTTTTTAGACATTTTTACAGAAGTTGGTCTGAAATTGTGATTTACTCTTTTCTTACATATGAAGTACATTTTGAACCTTTGCAAAGTTTTTTTTTCTCCACAATTTAATAGCTAACAGATGTACTTATAGCTATCCTTGGCTGAGAAATAATTTCAATCTTGACAGTCAAAAATGAGCTCTATATGGTATTCTAACCACCTGCCCACAAGCAAGAAAAATCTGCTTTTTTAGGATGCGGTAGCAGTGCCAAAGCAAGCAAGTTGGCTCGGCTAAGCTGGATGAGGAACGATTGCCTTCAGTTTGATTTGACCTTGAGAAATCCAAAGGTCTCAGCAATCTGCATATCTTTGGGTGTCATCAGGGAATAGACACTGTAGATAATATCCTGTTTGCAGAGGAGAAAAAAATACAAACACTTTTGTAAAACAGGTAGTCTCTATCACACTTAAGAACTACTTTCTCCAAGTAACATGAATTGCTGTACATGTTTAATGGGTTTGCATGGCCAGGTTTTGGTAGCATGAGGTCTACAGGGGTGGCACTGTGAGAAGCTGTCACAAGCTTCCCCCATGTCCAAAAAGGGCAATGCCAGCCAGCTCCAAGATGGACCTGCTGCTGGCCACGGCCAAGCCCCACAGCAATAGTGATAGGGCCTGTTGGATAACAGAGTAAAGAAGGGGGGAAAGTTGCTGTACAATCGTAATTTCACCAAAAGAGTGCTAGTATATGTTAGCTCTGCCCACACCAGGGTCAGTGAAGAAGGAGGAGGAGGTGCTCCAGGTACCAGAGCAGAAATTCCCTTTCAGATCCTAGTGCAGACCCTGGTGAGTCAGGCTGCCCCTCTGCAGCCCATGGACATCCATAGTGGAGTAGAGTTCCACTTTCAGCCCATGGAGGATCCCCCATGGATCAAGTAGATGCTTGAAGGAGGCTGTGACCCCATGGAAAGCCCACTCTGGAGCAGGCTCCTGGCAGAACCTGTGGTCCCATGGAAAGAGGAGTCCATGCCGGAGTAAGTTTTCCTGCAGGACTTGCTACCCCTCAGTGGACCCACACTAGAGCAGTCTGTTCCTTAAGGACTACACTGAATGGAATGGACCCATGCTGGAGCTCATGAAGAACTGCAAAGTGTGAGAAGGAGTCAGGTTGGAAAAGTTCATGTTGGAGACCATCTCATCAGAGAAACACCAAGATCAAGTAGGAGAAGAGTGTGAGGAGTCCTCTCCCTGAGGGGGAAAGAGCAGCAGAGATGTGATGAAATGATCACAACACCCATTCCATGCTCCCCTGCACCACTGCGGGGGAAGAGGGAGAAAAAATTGAGAGTAAATTTGAGTCAAGGAAAAAGGGAGTGGTGGAAGAAGGTGTTTAAAGATTTGTGTTTATTTCTCATTATCCTACCCTTATTTGCTTGCTAATAAAATACACTAATTTCCCCAAGCTGAGTCCGTTTTGCCCAAGATGGAAACTGGGGAGTGATCTCTGCTTGTCCTTACCCCACCCACGGGAATTTTGTTTTATTTTTCTCTCATGTTCTGCTGAGAAGGAGAGTGATAAGCAGCTTTGGTGGGCACTTGGCATTCAGCCAGGGTCAACACACCATAATGTAGAACTTTTTCCACATACATCCATATTAATCAAATTCACAGAATGAAAAAATGCTAAGATATTCAATTTCAAGCGACATCCAGATCCCAAAACATGAACCTTACTGCAATATAACGTGTAAGTTTTATTAGTATCACTGCAGGGAATCTTACCCATGACACTAAACCCTTTCCAGCTCCTAAGAAATCTCCTTTTTCACTTCCAACACAGGCATACAGCCATCTGTGCCTTTCTACTTTAACTCTTCCCTTACACATACATAAAGAGGTAAGTGTAGGGTTATATGAAGCAACTAAATATTTTTTTTTCTGAAGGCCAGCTACAGACTATGCATGAGAGTAAGTAAATAGGTTATGGAGTATTCTCCAATTGTGTACAGCTATTAACCTTTACCTCAGAGCTAAAATCTGTTTTCCATATAAGCTGCAGATCCACCAGTTATTGAGAGGCCTGACTATAAAAAATGCAACCAAACTCAGAACCTGGAAAGTGTTGGAGGATCCCTAATGCTTCAGGTACTGCTTCATAAGCATAGCCAGGCCAGCTATACTGAGAAGGGAACTCCCAAAGGAAGACATGTGTAAATGAGAGAGATGACAGAATCTGAAACAAAATACTCCCATTCAGTGATATTAGGAATAGCCATTACGGAGGCAGTGATTCCCTCTGCCTATAACTGGGCAATTTTTTGATTATATAAACTCCATTTTACTTTTTGCCATTAAATATTTTGAAGTCTCAGGAAAAATCAATACTAACTTACTGTTTTAATCATTTGTAACAGAATTATCATAACAAAAACACTCCCTTTTTAATAAATAGGCAAAGCAGTTAAAGCAAGCTCAACCACAAATGCTATCTCTTTTTATCCCAGCTAAAGCATTACTACCAAAGTGTACCAGTGCAGGTTCCTATAACTCAAAAGTGCTACATACAAGTAGAAATCTGATATGGAAAGTACAGGAGATGTTTGTAGCTCTGCTTCATTAGTTAGATAATTTATCACAAAGCATGTCATTCTTAAAAAAACAGTGATATACCCATTACTTGCTTCACCAGCATTACCACAATGCAGTTAAAAACTTTTAAATCATAGGGTAGTCAGGAAAACTACTGGATTTGTGTATATTTATCTAAAATGATAATATGATTGAAAGGACAAAAAATAAGCCAGTTCATCTACTAGAGAGAATAGATTCATTTCAAGCCTGACATTTCCTTGTTAACACTCCATTTTATATGAGAGGACACTATAACAAGAAAGAGACTAGAAATATTTATGAGTGAAAAGACGTGAGATCATTGCTTGTGAGATTCACAAAATGTATGGCTTCATTGCTATGAGCAAAAGGATCCTTGATATATCAATTTACCAGAAAAGGATGCTTATCATACCTCTGAATCCAGATATATTTGACCAAAACAAACCAAAGACTTAGAAGGAGCAATTAATGGCTCTTAACTCCCTTAATATCACATAATTTCTCAGATAATTGCCCAAGTTTATCTTCAACACATATATCAATGCAATTCAGTTTTCTGTTGTTTCTTTCTTCCTTTCTTTCCTGAATTTTCAAAATACCCTCAAAATACTCTCAAGCTTTTTAATGAGGAAGCACCTTTGAAGCTGTTGCTGTTCTGTATGATCAACAGACATGATAAAATAAACACATTATCTCAATGCTTTTTATCTTCATATATCTCTCTCTGGAGAAGATTTTCATGATTTCTGCCATTCACTAAGAATGTTTCCCAAAGCTATAATTTAATCTTGGATGATAATGAAATGAGTTGATAGCACTTCTAGACTTAATTTTATTTTCCTGTGCTTTAGACATATAGTGTATATCTAGGTTCTAGGTTTTGCCTGTCTTGATACTTTTACCAGTGTGTAGGTAACTGTATCACAAAGGTCTGTTACGCTGGTGCTGGCAAGCTCTCCATAAGTTGATTCAATATAGCTACAGCTTACATAAATTCTTTTCTATGTCTTGTGAACTGTAGAGTTCTAGAGGTAGTACTTACCAGCAATGTCAGGAAATCTGGATTTTAAGGAAATAATTTCTCCTTGGGTAAAATTTCTTTTCATTCTTTTGCAGTCACTTTTTATGATTTCCATTTCCAGTCTTACATTGTTTTTCTGTATTTTGTTTCCAATTCATACTACCTTGCTTCAGAAACTGTAGAAGGCCACTGCAGATCCCCATGCACATAACACTCAGCAGCACAAGAATTTCCCTCTGTTCCTGAGAGTTTTGCTTACTTAGTCAGGAGGCATGAAGCATTTAATATCGCTTGTCCCAGCAATGTAGAACTAATTTTACTCCCACTGCTAAGA
This sequence comes from Illadopsis cleaveri, assembly GCA_013399915.1. NCBI lineage: Eukaryota > Metazoa > Chordata > Aves > Passeriformes > Timaliidae > Illadopsis > Illadopsis cleaveri. Next base: position 35,922 of record VXBB01017653.1, on the reverse strand, counting down.
AAGATCAGCTAACAGTAGCTTCCCTCACAGAGACGACTTTATCACTTTTTCCTATAATGTCTTTGAATAGTTTTGTTCTTGGGCCTCCTCTCCTATACCCTTTATATTGTGTGCTGCTTTCCTTTCCCTGCATGTGTTTCATCTGTTCTAGCAGTAGCAGCATTCTTATTTTATTATCCTTTTCACAGCAGATCTCCTCAATCCATTCAGGAAAATACAATTTTGGTGAATTTAATGAAACTATGGATGACTTCTGCAAACCTGTTTTTGAAATAATAGAGATAATAGAATCTGGGTTTTGTTTGGGCTGTTTTGTTTGTTGGGTTTTTTTTTGGGGGGAGGGTTGTTGTTATTGTTTGGTTGTTTTTTGTTTTTTGGGGTTTTTTTGTGTTGTTGTTGTTGTGTTTGGGGTTTTTTGGTTTTTTGTTTGTTTGTTTGTTTGTTTGGGCTTTTTTCCCATATTGATTAACCTAAAGCAAAATACTACAAAGGTGGTACTGTGGAAAATCTGTTCAATGACCATATTCCTTTCAAGGTTTCATATATACCTTACATTACTATCTCTAATCAGCATTATTATTTAAAATTAGTATTAGAAAATTCTGTATTTAAAATCAATATATTTATTTCAGTTTATTCAACAGTGGATACCATCCAAAGAGGACTGTATATACTGGAGGTATGTGAATAGAAATTACTACACACTTTTACACAAATCTGTCACTCTCATTTTGAGTATTGAAACGACTTCATTCTCTTAATCAGAAGAACTCTAATTCTCTTCAGGATAAAATTTGCAACAAATACAAAACAGTAATTTTGTGTTGAGAAACAGAGCAATTGTTATTGGTTGCATAACTTTCATTTAGATGGCAAATCAGCTTATTGATTCAGGAGAAAGAAAAACATACAATATTTAATTTTTCTCTGCAAATCTTTCACTTGCAAATCTGTCTGATTCCAACTGCCAACACTGTGCCCTTTCAAGTTAAGATTATAAAAACTATTCACTTTGGTTCTTTTGATAAAAGTCCCATTAACCAAATAAGTGTATCATTTCATTACCTTCTAACATTTCTCTGCTAGATTATATTGATAATTAATATGACAGGTTTTTGCTAATATCATTAGCAGATATTAACAGTATCATATCATATATTAGATGGGAATCATTTGTTAGATTCATTATCATTAGCTTGATCATTTACCCAAGGTAAAAACTTACTTGCTATTCTAGGTCATCTAAGTGAATTACCAAACCCTGACATCATTGTCACATTGGAAACTTTATACTCGTAGCAATGGGAGGACATATACAGACTAAAGAGTTATTGCAATCAGAAATAGTAATTCCTGCACCCTACACCCTTTTTTTTATTAATATTGAATTAACCGGGAACATTTTCATTTTACGCACATTTTAAGGAGTCAAAGACAATGGCTTTGAAGTGAATTTCAAAAGCCAAGATTTATGGTACCATTGGGATGAAAATTTCACCTGATATATAATGGTTTCTTTTTTCTCTCTTTCTGCACAATATGTAGAAATGCTCCTCTTTGCCAGCATAAGAAAAGAGATGATCAAACTTTTTCCTAGATTTTAAGTTGTGGATTTTAAAATTTGACTCAGCAGCAAAACTCTAGCCTGCAGAATCTGAAATTAAACACAGCTCTCTATAAAATTCTTCCTCTTTGAACTCACTTTTTCTACTCACCCACATATTCTCCCTTGGCAGTTCTTCTGCCATTACTTTTGAGCAGCAGTCCATATAAGCCAATAGTCTGTCTCCACATAACTGGAAAAGCAGACAGTGCCCAGGTAAAGCACATTAGCTTGATTACTGTCCATGAGCATCGAGATTTAATCTGTCAGAGATGTTTGATTGTACATTGTTGTCTATTTGTTTTAGAAACTGCTTACTGATCTCTTATCCATGAATTTGTCTAAACAATTTTTTATTTGTTTATACTGTCTGCCTTCAAAGCATCCTGGGGCAACAAACTCCAGAAGCTCACTATCTGCTGCACAAAGACTTTCTTCTGGTTTTTTATAGACCAACCTCGCACATAAAACACCTCTGCTTCTGCATTGTGGGATTTGATGAATAGTTCAACTGGTCCATCCGTATTGTTTTTGTTGTTTTTAACTGCCCTCTATTTCCACCTTTAAAACCATGTCTCAAGAAGCAAGAACGGACTGTATCATTTAGGGATAATATACTCCAAAACTGTTAAGGCAGCTATATATTTTGAATATTTTCTTAGTTTTCAGCTTTGGAATTTCAATTTAGATCAGTGGAAATCTAATAAACAGAAACCTTTAATTTAGGAAAAGTCTAACACTTTTCAGAGCAGCCTACTGTTTTCCGCATGAGCTCATGTGTAACATTTTTTTCTGGAAGAGCTCACTTACATGCAGTCCAGTGCTGGGAAATAGTAAAGAAGTGTTTCATGGAGCCTAAAAAGATTTAAATAGATGGTCTTTGCTCTCAGGAGTAGATGTTAATACCAGTTTTCTTTTTTTCTCAAACCAATGGAATTTCACATTGTTTTGTTAAAAGGTAAAGCCTTCAATGCAATAAAATTTTCAAACCAAAGATCGTAAAAAAGATAATCTGAATTACCTGCAAAAGAAAAGGACACTGCTCTCATTAATACTTCAACTGCATTCCATAACCTCACAGCACTGAGTTAATTGATATTTCATTAAATTGCTGTATTTCACACATTCTCCTTCTCAAATATGTTTTCCCATTTAATGTTACTGAACCAAGAAAATGTTCATTCAATAGTAATTTTTGAAAAAGCCCTCAGAATTATTCTTTGATAATTTTAAATATCAACAGAGAATCTAATTCTGTGTCTGGCCATAACAGTGACATTCTTGTCACTCCCTTATGTTAGCAGGTACACAAGTATGCTGAACAGTCTACTGAGTCTTGTAGTCTTAGGAAATACTTGTCAAGAAGGGAATTTTTGTATTTCTTCTTTTAAGACACAAAGTGCTACAAAGGAAGTATTTCTGACTTTGCTTTACAATTTTGTATCATGAGACTGGCAAAAAAATAGATACTGTTGTATAGCAACAGAAAATCCCAGCATGCTGGTATTTCTGGAAAGAAAAGTGTTATCAGCATGATCAGATGGTTCCAAATAAGTGAGAGTACAATGATAGGAAGCCTTCTAGTCAAAATACCCTGAGACAGATACAAACTCCAAATTCTTATTTATAAACAACAGAAAAGAAGAAAAACATCAATAGAAGTCAAAACTATTTCTATTAATGATGGCCAAAAGAAAATTATGATTTGAGATTGAAACACAACAAAATATATGTTGCTAAACGTGTTTTGAAATATTGAATATCAGGCTCTACCTGCTTTAGCAAAGTGTAAGGCTCAGTAATTCAGCCAAAAGCTGAATGTGAGGTGTGAGAAAGAAGAAAAAATGATCAACATAAAATGTATTACTCCTTGAACATTACTCTGAAAATTTTCATTGCCTTTGGTCAGTATACATTTTAAAGTTGAAATTTTACAGGTATCATGAAAAGCAAAAGGATCAAGAATAAGACTATCTATAAGAATATCTTGTAGAATTAAACTATTTGAAGATTACAAATTTCAGTTTCAGATTATTAAATCAGTTTTCATAGGCTGGTGACTCAAACCAGCAGAAATCGTTTGCATGTTTCCACAGGACTTTGCAATGTTGTCCTAACCAAAATGAGGCTCCTCAAATGCTTGTCATTTTGTGCTTGAAAGAACATAATATAGCTATAGTATAAACTTCTGCATAGAGAAGCCAGTAAAAGGCAGGAAAGATTTAGCATGACTATTCACATTTAGTAGAATAATTTGTCATGAAGATTAACAGGCTTGGCAAGGCTGTTTAACAAAACTCAGATTTCCTAAGTGACAGATAAGATCCTATCTTCCTTATTTGACCATTTGTATGGCTTTATTTGTAAGGATTGGTTTTAACTGCAATTATTCTCTTGATTTTTTCCCAGCAATCACTGTTAATATAATACACTAAGAGAAAATAATTTGTGTACATTGTTGTAATAACTTAGGTGTACAAGACCCAGTCCCATCTCCTCACATTTGTTCTTCAATACCAGAAAAAAACAACAGTTTTGTCAGAACCAGGGGCAATGGGCACAAAGAGAAAAGCAGAAATACTGATATTAACATGTTCCCACTGGTTTCTTCCTTCAAGTTCATAGATGAGTAGATTTGTAGGGGGCTTTCCTCACAGGAATGAAAGTACATCACAACAGAAAAAGAAGTAGGATTAAAATAATGGTTTTGGTACCACACACACCAAGTCAGTCATAACTACCAGCAGTAAGAGCTTCTATTGTAGATGTTGGACCTTGCTCACCTCTTCAGCAGCCAGTCAGAGATGCATCATGGCCACTGTGAATGTGTCTGTGTGAAGGATAAAGTACTGGCATATAGCAGAGATGCAACCAAAGGTCTGCATATTTCGCTGGAGTGTGGAGCTGGGCTGAAGAGACTCCTATGGCAGTTGCCATACTTTAAAACCCACAAATTTCCAACTGTGCAAGGGGAGCCAGGGGAGCCAACTTTCCTTGCCTTTCTTTCAGATGAGCTGCTCCAGCACAATTCCCCATCAGTCAGAATCTGTCACTTCTGCTGAGCATTAAGATTGTAATTAATTCCTCATGCCCAGCTATGCAAGGAAGCGGTACTGTATAATCCTCAGCAAGTCATTCTCTCTGTCATAGCAGAGAATCTTTACAACAGAAAGAGGAATAATCTGACAGACACGTGACAGCTCAAAAAACTCTTCAAACATTTGATTCAAAGCAAAAAATGCACACATGAATTTCTTTAGAGGATGCCTTTAGAGCTCTATTATATTTCACCAGGCCTTGAGAGAGAGCAAGTAGAGAAATGTTGCACAGGAAAGCAAGCGCCATTGCCAGACTCTCAGCTCTTCCTATTCAATGAATTTGTTATCAACTAGTTTAGAAGAGGGATAATCATACTTTGTTATGTCCTATTGGCAAAATTCCTAAGACACAAAAGTACAATACGTGTTTTTCTTCAGTGCACAACCAGTTCATTTTTCAGCTTCTGATAAGTTACAAGTACCTCAACATGGAAAATCAGTAGAAAGCAATAACCAGCAAAACAGCTGGTAGATCAGAAATAGTCCTTATATCTAAAAATCTACCTGCTATATTGTTGTGGAAATACTACAGCACTTGCTGCACTAGGAACAAGTATTAGCAGCATCGAAACTATCTACCAGTAGAGATACTGAGGAGAAAGTAGAAAGCAGGATTTCTGACTGTCTTTCACACTGCCAGTGCCAAGCGATTTCCCAGTTATACCAATAACAGCTTAAAAACAGCTAGGAGGAAACCTGAAAATAAAAAGGACTAGATTCACAGCAGTCAAACCAGCAACTTCTATTTCAGACTTTCGTAGTTTTAGTTTTTTCTTTTTTGGCTATCCTTTTTCTTCTTATATTCCTACAGGCCTTTGTACTGCCTTTTATACACTTCCCCCTTCCTTTATGCTTCTTCAAGGGAAAGACTGATATATGTTAGACCTGTTCCACGACCTTTTCTCAGAAACCTTAAGAACAAGTAACAGCCCTAAAACCCCAAGCAACAATGGACAGATGCACCTAGTAAGGGTTAATTGGTCCAGTAAATTCGTAGTGGGCTTTCCAACTGAACACATCACAAAACCTTGAGCATTGCTTCACTGTGATACAGCCCTTCTGTAGAGCTGGACTCTTAAACTGCATGGGCTCCCCAGGGAGGTGGTGGAGTCTCTTCTATCTTCAATCTAAAGAAAGATTGGATGTGGCACTTAATGCCATGGTTTAGTTGATAAGGTGGTTTAAGGTCAAAAGTTGGACTTGATTATCTCAAATGTCTTTCCAACCTAGTTAATTCTGTGATTCTCTGATCTCTACTCTCTTCATAGGATCTCATTTACTCACAACAGCCATAAAGATTCCTCCGTACCTTCAAGATGCAGCCATTTCATAAGTTGGGTTGCAAAGCTTTGTGAAAAACACATTAAAGCATATCCTTTATCTGCGAATTCCTCTGCCAACACAGGTCTCTGCTGTGGTCTATATCTGCTTCTCAAGAATGACAATATTTCTGACAAAAAATGTAGTGCCTCTGAGAGCACATTAGTGAAAGCAGCAACCTAGTAAAAGGTAGGTGATAAGGCATTAAACTGGTGAAAGCATTCGATTTTTCAGGCTGAAGATATTAGGAAATTAATACTTTTTTCCATGTAGGAAAGTACAATTCCAGACTTGCTTGATAGTCCTATGGTTAGAGATAATTAAGAAACAATTTTCATGTGTGAAGGATACATATACCATAAATAGACTTCAAGTGAAAAGACATGGATAGCAACTTTTGAACACACTGGAAAAAAACCATGAAAACATTATTAAAAGTCTGGAATAGATAATTTACACCATAAGCTACCAGTGAAGGAACATTTCCTTCATCAATAACATTAGCATTAGCATTAGCATTAGCATTTATTACCACTACTATATCACACAAAAAAAGAACATACAAAAGCTAAGGAGGATAGACAGCAGGAAAAAAACCTAAATACTTCAGAGTGAAATCTAGCTCCAGCTTAATCGTAAGAGACAGGATACGTGTAGTGTGCTTTTGGTTGTCTGTGTTCCACATACATTTTCCAGATTGTTCTTGTATGGTTTAAGTAATGGTTCATTCCATGTACCCCCTCTGGTTTGTTTCCCCTTGGTTTGCCCCTGTTACAGTTATCTGTCAATCTTATGTTGTAACCCCTGGGTCCTGTCTGTCACTTCGGGGCCTCTCCCTGCATCTGGAAAGTTCCAGGGAGAGCTTCGAGTGATTGGACAGGATCCCGGTTTCCCCTTCCTACTCCCTTGTGATTTGCCATTGTGTATGCCCATTATGTTCAGAGCCACTCCCATGTTGTTCCTTAGCAACATTTGGTCCTTAGCAACTATTGGTCCTTAGCAGAACCCGTGCCCCTGTTCCACCCCCACACAAAAGTTGTTGTACTCGGGTGCTCCTGGTCTCTATCAAGGCAGGCACCCTGAGGTGAGGTCTCCCCAGTTGGGAGCACCAATAAACTCAGCTGGTTTTACCCTCTTCAGAGTCCCCTCTTTATTTCCTGCTGTAGTCTCGCTCCGCTTCCTGACAAGCCAAGACTCAGAGGGTTGTGCAGGTGTCCCAGGACACTGAATCATACCTAGCTTGCCGTGGTGCCAGGGCTGGCCGAGATAAGCAGACACTGACACTGTGACAAGGATATTTTATAGACAGGTCAGTAATAGAGAGGAATGGGCAAGTATATAATGTTCTGATGTGCAGACCATTTATATTCAGTTGATATGTAGCTGATATAAGAGGTACAATTACAATTCTTGGTTTTCTGTAGATTTCCATGACGCCGGTTTTCTTAATGTAATGAATCACTTCAGTCTCACATTTCAGTTTAAAGCATTTATGGCAATTATGAAACTCAGTGCTCAGTCTGAGAGTTTGCTGTATGTTTGGAAGATGGATCACATAAAAGACTTGAGTTCCTATTCAGAAAATACAACACATGAATTAAATACCATATATCACTTGATCTTTGCAAAAAGTGTGGAATTAGAAGAACAGGAAAATAATTTGTTTCATAACAACCAGGAAGCATTTGGGAACTATTTACCCCCATTCCTTATAAGACAGCAAGTGAACAAGCAAGGTATTTTCTGATATACTGCTTTTACAGGTAGGAGTCCCAACAGGTGCATTCCTGTGAACCATGGTGCTATTACACCTGTTGCTTTAAGAACAAATTTGGAATTCAAGAATATTGGATTCAGAGAGGAGTTTTTCTCACTTACCAAATGCCTAGAAAATGGCAGCATTTTCTACACATTTTTGGAAGTCCAGAAAAGGCTTCTTCAGAACTTGATTAGACCCACTAACCTGCTAGAAGCAGGAGTAGCAGAGATAAAGAAGAATTTCTCATCAGCCCTTTTGTGTTTTCTGCACAGATAATACTTTACCATCCATCAGACAAATATTTGACTAGTCTTATTATTAATAGCTTATACATCTTCAGTGAGAAAACCCCAAGAAAAGTGTGAATTTCATATATCAGTACCTCTGATACCAGCTTTACATTTTTATGCTTGTTTGATGCACGTTATTAATCAAAGGAGAGGAAGGACAGGAAAAGGTGAAAAGGCAAACTGAATGCCAAGAATATAAACAGGACACTTTTTCAAGTAGATATTTTATTTATTTTCAGTATTGTCAATACATGCTCAGCAATGCATGAATGTGATGATAGTATCTTTACCTCAAAGGGCTCAAATCTTGTACAATAATATACCTTCCTTGAAAAGCTAGATAGTTCAGAGTAGAGAACTTTCTCATTTAAAAATCATATAATGGATGGAGTTGGAAGGGACTTTAAAGATCATATAGTTCCAATCCCCCTACCATGGGGTCAGTGGTTCAAATTTCTCCTGAGTTTTAAAATTTAAATCTCGCCTCTAGATCAGAAAATATTTTTGGATATTTTTTTCTTCCCAAAAAAACCACCACCATGGTATGTACTCAATCAAATATCAGCTACCAAAATTTTAACAAGCACAAAATCTAAAACATTGTTCAGATTATTGTCTTATCTTCAGGGCACTAACGGTCATGTGATATGAGATATAAGAATTAAAGTAGATAGCAATTACTCAATCTGTTGAAAAAATACTTAAGGATTTAACTACACCAACATAAAATAACTCAATTTTATAATCCATATAGCTCCTTTTTCTCATACATTGCATATCAAATACTTTTTTATTATACTACATGGTTTTGTAGAAATTACACCTTCTTAGAAGTGCACAATGTGGCACAGTTATTGTTGCTATGGGAACAATAGTTTTAAATTTTGTGAGTTTCATACACATGTTCTCAGATATAATGCTGCTTTCATGTACTGTTTAGTAATAAATTTTCTCTTTCCCCACCAATCTTCAATGGACTACTTTCTTACAAAAAGTAGACTGCCCTCCCACTTGAATTTTTTCCCTTTTTAAAGTAAATGGGAGTTCTACTGTTAGCTTTAGTAGGGGGGCATCATTTCATCCAAGACCTCTGCTCCCTAGCTTGTTGCTTAGGAATACATCCTGAAGATCTGATTCTGGTTTCACTTATGCAGAACAGAACAGGCGGGGGGGAGAGAAACAGAAAAAGCATGAATGCAAGAAAGCAAGACAAAACAAGAAAGCAAGACAAAGTCACAAAGCAAGAAATCAAGAAACCAAGCAAGTCTTCTGTTCCATGTCAGATTTATACACTTTATATGATTTCTTTGGCAATCTTCTCGTCATTCACCTTAACAGTATAAATCCAAATGTAATATAATAAGAACAGTTCTTATGTCTCAAGAACTGACTGGTGTGGTTTCTGTCAATGACCTCTTGTCTGTTCTTTTTAAAAATGAAGTCAAACATTTATTATAGCTCTAAACGTAAATTCAGATATGCTGTGATAGCTGGGCTTATCTAGAGGTAATAGTGTGCAAAGAGGGAGCATTTATGGCAATATTTTGACATCAAAATTTGTGGGCCTGTCTGCTTTACTTTGTCACTTATGGGCTCTGACATGGCATTTCTCTACTTGAGTTGAGCATTTTAAGAGGCTTAGTCATCTTCCAATTACCTGTTAGAGCTGTACAAATGGAGATGCACTCCAGCTTTCTGAAGACCCACTCAGCTCTGACAGAAATTATCTAGTTATACAAATGTGTGTGTGTGTGTGTGGGTATAGTTCTATACACGCATTCCTGTGTGATGCAAAGGAACCATGCGTTCCTTGGCTATCCCAGTCCCCAGCTAACAGAAAGTCCCCTAGATAGTAAGTAATAAGACAGAGGTTTCACATTTTGGTATCCTTTTTTAAAAAGCAGTGACTTTTACCATGAATGAATAAGAATATTTATTTTGTAAACTCCTGTGAGTGACTCTTAGAAAACTGAACTGTGCTCACTTTGCAGTCAGCAGAAGCTCCAGATATTCATCATCTTTGAAAGCTGAAGACTATGTCAATCTCCAAATGTCAGACGTCTTTTTCATTTATTTGGTATTTATATATCTTTTACAGGAGGAAGATGAGTGATGGGGTCAAAGAAATGGATAAATGCAAATAATAAAAACTCCTACTCTCAGACTTATCTGACATTTGTAAGAAATAGTATTTCAGTAAACACCCTACTAGAAGACCAGTGTGCCTGCAAAACACATAGTAAAACACCTCAGTTTACCTTAGGTGGTAAAGTCTTTGGTGAAATCTTCAACAAAATATTGAGTAGCATCTTGCTACTACATAGATATATTTCTATGTTTTGGAAACTGTTGCGGGGTCGCCCCGTGTCACGTGTCGCACGGCTGCGGGCAGCCCTGGGCACCGCTGCAGCACTGTGTGAGGTTCTTGCCGACCAGGAGCTGGGCACGGTGAAGGCAGGGAGAAGAAAGGCGGGACTCCAGGAGGGGGAAGTCAGCAGAGTTTATTCACCCCATGGCTCCAGCCTCATGAAGACCAGGAGCACGTCGGACATTACAGGTTTTATAGGAGGGAGGTACACAGGATTGGGTTTAGTTACAGACCAATGAAGAGAATTTAGGGAGTGGCTCATAACATAGTAGACATTTGTAATACCAAAAAAAATTTAAAAGTTACAAATCTATTTTAAATTCATTACTATCAAAGGAAACACTTTGGAATGAATTATCATTCATTGCATCTATCTTAGCAACCTATTTTATGCAATATAATTTTACATATCAAAAGTAGGATGTAGACTAGTGATTTTTAGATGAAACACTCAATGGGAAAGGTAATTGGAACAAGAAATTTGAAGTCCTCAATCCATGGCTGCGATGGTAACAGTAAAAAGAAAGTGTACTTCAGTTACTCAATAGTCCTTGTATTTACACTGCAGAGTAAGCTATGATTTTTTGTTCACAGGGCAGACAGAAGGCTGATGGGCTCAATACTTTATTAGCCTCAGCATTCACAAAAAATAATTCATGACCAAACACTTAAGTAAAAGAATTTTAATGATGGGAATAAAGAGGGAATGTGTTATATATATGATAGACGCCTTGTCTATCATGTCACAGATTGTATGCAAGAATGTCAAACAAGAGTAAGGAACTGAAGAACATTTCTGCAATTATTTTGCAGAAAAGATTTCAGCATTACACCTAATCAAAAAGAAAATATGAGAGAATGTTGATGAAAAAGGAAGACAAGTACTCTTAAGAGATGTAATATAGAGATGTATTAAGAGATGTGTTTTTATATAAAACATGAAGGAAATGGACAATTCATTTGATCTTCTATTAGTTGCTGAGGTCCCAGCTAGCATACCACAACTTAGAGAAAAAGTGAAATCTAATGGAGAGAATCCAGGATAGAGCAAAGAAGGGATATTCTAAAAAAGATGTAGATCTCCATGCAGGTAAAGCAGTGCTTCTGGGAGAAGTTAAATAAAGCCATGTCCTAATTTTATGCACACAGGGCTCTGATCTAATTGCTACCAAACAGTAAAGGTATAATTGGGAAAATTATTGCTAGTTTGAACAAAGGTTACCTTAATGTCTATTAGCAGTCAAATTCATTGTCATTTAGAGTACAGAATGGCAGAGAAAAAAAAAAAAAATCCCAGAAACCACCATTTCATTAATAGAAAAAAAACATGATATGTCTCATGTTGAATACTGTCTACAGCGTTGGATTACCTTGACTCAGGTGCAGGACCTTGCACTTGACCTTGTTGAATTTCATGAGGTCTGCACAGACCCACCCCTCTAGCCTGTGAGGGTCCCTCTGGGTGTCATCCCTTCCCTCCAGCATGCTGACCATACCACACAGCTTGGTGTCGTCAGCAAACCTAATGAGGTGCACTTGATGGCAGTGTCCGTGTCACTGACAAAGGCAGCACACACCTGATGCTTTGGGTGCTTTGGATGATACAGGTTTCAAAATGCTTGAAGCATGATCAAACCCATGGAGGAAGAGTCTAGTGAAAAGTTTATTCAAAGGTATCATCAGCCTCAAGTTAGGAGACTGCCTGAAGCCAGGATGATATCATGGAAAAGTTTCCCTATGTACCTGCCTTCTCTTCAAATTCCCCTCTGAGGAAGCAGGGTTATTTTGGGAAAAATAAGATCTGTCAGGAAAAATAGAAAGCCTTTATATTTTCTTAGTCCAGGAAAAATTAGACTAAATGCAAGAAGCAGCTTATATAAACTACAGTGCAATATGAAATTCTTTAGAAGGAACAATGACAAATTTTTTCAATAACCTTGGACGAAAAAGAAAATAATTGCTAAATTTTCACTAATATAATTTACTATTATGAATTTCTATGAAAAATATTCTGGCTACATAGACAGCAAAGCACTAGAATAGTCTTTCTGTGGAGGTTGGAAAATAACTTTCAACAAGGTTTAAGACAGACAAACATTTTTTAGAACATACTTGATTTTCCTTCTTTGCCATTCTCCCAGCTTTATTTGTATTTATGGCTACAATTTCTAAAAGAATAGATGAAAAATGAAAATGCATTTCAATAAAAAGTGCGCCCTTAAAAAATTACAAAGTTAAATAAATTAATTAAATAAAGGCTTGACACAACACATCTGCTGCTTTCATTCTTTCAAATGACGTGATGAACAGAACTGAATGTTTTAGAATAAAAATGCTCTGGCACTTTTCATCATTTAAAATCTACTAGATACAAAGAGGAAGAAAGCCCGAGTGATTGAAAATTAAATGAGCATGGAATTTAACCTCAGTGAATGGATTTTAGCAGAAGGGTCATCTCTTGAATAAAGGGAGAATTAGCCCATACATAAACTCCAGTATAATCATGTACAAAGTCAGTTTTGTGGATAAATATGTCATAGTTCAGACTCTAGGGCTACCCAGGCAGTGCTTTTCAGTTGAAAAGAACTCAAAACACCAAAAAATTAAATGAGAAAGCATTTTTTTTGGAATTAATCACACCTAAACTTTTAATGAGAGAAAAAAAAAAAAATACCAGTTTTGTTCATAAAGATTCTAAGTTTAACATCTTCCATTTTATTTAGAATAAAGCTTCCAAACAGAAGGTAGGGTGACGTCCCTCCAGAAAAAGGATTGTTTACTTTTCAGAGTGGGAATAGATGCATTTTCAACAACGTCCTCTTGTCATCTGACTGTTACTTTAATTTTTTGCCTATTAACTCAATCTCTCTTTATTTACCCTCCTCATCTCAGTTTGTCTTCTCTGCATGGGGTGGGATGAGAGATAAAGATCTGACTTCCTCTGGTGACTGCTTCTGTAGCAGATTAGTGAAGCATGATGCCAGGATATGTTACATCACTATTTTTACCCTGTTTATCCTTGGATAACTGTTTTCAAATAGGATGCAACACAAAGGACAAAAAGGTATGAAATTAAATTTTACAAAGAGTAATTGTCTTCCTTATCATCACTGTGCTGGCCTTAGAGTTTCCAAATCACTAACTTGAAAGTAGAAATTGGTGTGAGCTAAAACACATACATACACAAAAAGATAACGGAGCAGATTAACCTATACAGCAATGAAATCTAGGTCAGGCTTAATAACCTTCGAATTGCAGCTGACACAATGAATATTAAGCCAGTCAACCATGAGAGATGCTTTCATGAAGCCAAACCAATCTAGGTTTTTAGAGGAAAATTCGTTATAAATGTGATGTTTATGTGATTTTTTTTCCCTGTACAAATATAATTACACCATTTCTAGAAAACTCATCAAGGATAATTAACAGTGGATCTCTAGCAGCAATATTTTTAAATACTAAAATAATCTATCAAGAAGGCCTAAATTAGGTATTATTTTCTGCACAGATTGTTACCAAAAGATGAGGAAAGGAGGAAGGAAAGGAAGGTAATTGCTTTTGTTCTAAAGATGAATTGAGAGAAGATTTCTAGTAAATTGAGGGAGTTAAAGAAAATTTTTCCAAAAATCCTGTTGAGTAAAATTTTCTGCAGAAAACAGTAATCAAAGAAAAGTGTTTTGGTTAACCATTTTCTGAATTCAACAAATCATCATCATGGTGGTTTTATCCTATGAAAATAACATTTTCTGGGGAATATATATGTATGCATGTATGTATGTATGTGTAAAAACCCACAAAACAATAAAGTAAAACTAAGCACACTAAACTTGTTGTGGGAGGAGAACTGTCTTTATAATGGTTTGCACAGTTCAGTCATAACCATCTTATGAAATTTATTGGAAAAGGACATAGAAAGGTGATGACTCGTCTTTTCTGTGCTGGTGCCTTGTGTAACACAACAAATACTCAACAAATGTAATACCTGATAAAAAGTTAGTGTTTTTCTGCACAGCAATTAAAGCCAGATACCTGAGCATTTTGTGGGGGTACCATTCCCCCAACACATCCCACCATAGGTTTTCTACTTCTTATTTCATAACCCTGTGGACTGTGACAATTCCTTGTACCTGTTACCTTTTACCGAGACTTCATAGACCTCTTCATTCTCACAGGATACCATGGCTGCTCCACAAATATTTCTTTGCATATGGGGATGGGCAGCCTGCTGTAGCTGGCACTGTTTGGGCAGGGAAGCTGGACTAGACGATTTCTAGAAGTCCCTTCTTACCTCAACCATAATTGTGATTCTTGTGATTGTGCAGCTCTATAAGATCATGAATGGACTCAGAAAGGATTTTTTAAAAATAAATCAATATTTGAAAAATCTTTAGGAAAAAAGCCCTAATCTCTACTTTTCCTAAAAACTAGATAGAAGACATGCTAGTGTTCTAACCATATTCCCTCTTTCCCTCCCCTAGGAATTTTAGAAAAAGAAAATGACATTAAACAAAAAAAATCCGAAAAGCAACAAAAACTCAACTGTTCAAAACGGATTAAAACCTCATTAAGCAGCAACCAGGACTGATGTTTTCAGTCAGTATGATTTATGAACTTTGTTTGCATTGTGCTGTTCACCAACAAACAAAAGAGCTGCTCTGGAACTATTCTCTGAGGGCAAAATTGTAAACAGAATGAGCACTCTATTAAAACTCCAA
Source organism: Illadopsis cleaveri (assembly GCA_013399915.1). Classification (NCBI taxonomy): domain Eukaryota; kingdom Metazoa; phylum Chordata; class Aves; order Passeriformes; family Timaliidae; genus Illadopsis; species Illadopsis cleaveri. The sequence continues at coordinate 20,769 of VXBB01017653.1, read as the reverse complement.
GGCTATATTTAACAAAACCATCTAAAATATTAGTAAATTTTGAATCTTTTTTGAAATACTATGATGCAAATCACTTTTACTGAAGGATATATGTTCTGCCCAATGCTGTCTTCACTTGTTTTTGGTATTTCCCCAGATTGGTAAATGTGAAAGCAAAGAGATTTCACAAATAAAGGCTGGGTTTTACAGACAGGAATCTGGACCAGAAGCCTACTCTTTCAGCACCATCTGTGAATTGATAAAGGTAATGATAGTTCTTTAAACATTCTTATGCAAATCATAAGAAGGTGTTCCTATGTAATTATAGAACAACTTTAAAATCCAAATATGTTAAATGAGTACCTGACTTCATTTTAAAACAATGAAAATACCACCTATTGTACAAGCAATCAATACTGTGTATTTTGATAAAAATAATTCCCACATGTGCATATGTATGCAGTATCATAAAGGGGTTACTTTAACTGAATGTTACAAGTATCTCCTGCTAGTGTGAGTGTAAACAAGCTGTATTTTCTTTCGGAAGACTCTTCAAATAAATGGCTAAGAAAAGGGATATTTATTATTTAGAATCCAGTTTATCTGGCCACTAATATACAAAAATTCTGCCAAAAAAATCCCTGAATCTTCCTTTAATTCTGGTCTGACAACTCTGACATTCTTTACCAGAAATATGGTCGTCACGTCAACAATCAAAACAAAACAAAACAAAACAAACAAACAAACAAACAAACCAAAACCAAAACAACAAAAAAACACCCAAACAAACCACAAAACCAAAAAACCAGTAATGTTATAATCTCATGCAAAATGTATCTAGTAATTTGAAAAGGGTCTAAGAAACTGGTGGCATGATTCATAAACATATGCTGGTGGCATGATTCATCTCATTTTACCTTTGGCAATCAGGTTGGATCTACGTTATTTCTCAGACATAACTGTCTATGCTCTTTCTTAAAAAACCTCTAAGTTTTCTTAATAGGAATGTCAGAATTTTTTGTATAAACATATACATTGAAAGATCAGGTGAGCCTGAAACCAGATTTAAGCAGCTAAACAAAAGACTAATTACTAGATAGCTGCTAGACATTATACAAGAAAACTCAGTTTGAATTTTTATTGCTTTATAGTAACAAATTTTGGGGGTTATTTTAATAATAAACAGGTATTTTGCACAGCATTTGATGGACAGCTTTTCGCGGAAGTAGAAAAATGCACCTTAAATTAATACAAATAATTTATATTTTGCTTATGTAAACATCAAAATTATATGTCTAATTAGGCATGCAACCGTGCTTTTAAATTATAACAGGTGATACCTAAAAGCAAGAGAATTAGCTGTGTAAATAAATAACAGCCTAGAGAGAACTGGATAAGCCAGAGGCACTGGCATCTATTTAAATATGCTATGCCATTTTCAACATAATTAATTACCTAATTGAATACCCAAACTTAGTCAATGCATTTGTATATGTAATTAATTAGTTTGTTTAAAAGCACTTCATTTGTAGTACTTTATTCTTCATTTCCTTCCTTTGTCACATTACCACAGTATAGATTTGATTTTCAAAAACAAAAAGAGACAAATACATAAAATTAAGAAGGCATTAAATAAAAGAAAGCACTACAGGGCAATACACCACTAGTGCTATCTAGAATTTCAGAGACGCACTCCTGTTTTTTTGGTCTGAAGCTATTTTAACTATTTCAAGATACATCTTCAACATATCTACATCCTAACAGCTATGGATTAGAGTAAAACACTCTTTAAGCTATTTATATTAACAGAATATCAATTACACAGGTCAGATCCACATTTTAAATCCCAGGCAAACAGGGAATTATGACCAAATAAAGCCTTTATTCATTGGTGTCTCTAATTTGTGCCATACTGATTAGGAATTAATATGACAGCTTTTTATCATTGTGTCCAAGAGGTATAGAAGTTGCAATGGATCCAGATCAGGGTATATATATAGGCATACAAGGAAACAATGAGATCATTATAAAAAAATACAAAACTATTTTCTGTAAAGTCACAAATATTTAAAAAATACAATAAACTGTTTATTATAAACAGTTAAGTGAAGGATTTACAGAGCTTTGCAAAGAAACTAGATTGTGTTTACAAAGCTTTTCCTCAGGCCGAGTGAGGAGAGGCAGGAGTCAAGTTCTATGTAATTCAACACAATATATGAAATGATTAACAGTTGGAAACAAACAAAAAACTGAGTGTCAAGAATGACAATTTACAAGATGATTTATGGATGGACCCAAAAATCCAGAGGGTAAGATAAAGATAAATCTTTCTATGAGCAAGAAGAGTCCCAAAGTCCCCTAATATTCACCAGACCAGAGAAGGCAGTTACAATACTCAAGACTAAACATACTCAGCCTTTTGCATTTACTTCTGAAGAAAAACAGGAACGCACACACATTTTAAAACTATGAAATATTCTTTGAGATGAGAAGATAGGAGATGCAATTGGAGCCTGATATTAGGACTGAGACAATCATACAGTGGATTTTGGGACAGTTTCCCAAGTGAGCTGAAACACAAGTGCACACTGAGAAAGGAATCAGCAAGACCAGCCTGGATGTAGAGAAAATAAGAGTCCTGGAATAGACAAACAGGACATGTTGAATGCAGATCTACAAAAAACAGTCAGGGTGGCAGTATAAGATTTAACTTTGGACAGTTGGAAGCAGATTTGGTGACAGCACACTATATAGTCAAACCCCTGGACATACCTTCAAGAAAATAATTTATGCAAAGTATAGGGTCACAACATAAATCTGATTCAGTGATGGAGAAAAACCAAACAAATAATCAAAAAATATTGGATTTAATACCAGATATAAGCTTTGAATGCAAGTAAAAATATAAGCTGCAGGTGGCAGATAAAGAAACTATTAAAAATTCAAAAGACTAAGTAAAAGAGGATGAAGTATAAAAATTCATTAAAGAGCACAAAGAACAGAGAAATGAAGTTGATAAAATCTATTGCATCGGTGATAAAGAAGAAGACAAAGTTCTAGGAAAAAAGAGTGAGGCATAATAAGAGGGAGACGGAAGGAACCAGGAATTACCTTTATCCAATGGAAATCACTGTATTTGCATAAAGAAATTACAGAGTAGAGAGAAGGTTCATGAACATCTACAGAATTTCAGAAGTGTTTATATTTTATTTGGTGACAGATTTAATGATGTCAAAATCTTGAAATTCAGTTGTCTTGCAATGGTTTATCATCGTCTCTTTTAAAAGTGGTGTAAAAAACAGGAGGGTAGAGTGCTAGAAGTTACTAGCAGCACAAAAGAGAGGATGCTACTACATAGAGACAGGATGCAAAAGCATGCTTAACCAGACCTTCTATTCAATGCACAATGTGCCCTTTCCCATTATTACAGTAGTTTTTATCCAAAAGGAATTAGATCTCCAATAACATCCAGGACTAAAGAAGAGGAAGGGCAGTGCCAAAAGAAACAACTGCCACACAAAATCTCCAGCGAAACATGAAAAGTAAGAGAGAAGCATGTTCAGAAAATATCCAAATAGCTTAATTTTTTTCCCTTCTCTTCTCTGTTTTCCCTGGAGAAGTGCTTTTCATATATGCAGGTAAAACCACCAAAAGTCTTCGAAATAGCTGTGCTCCCTCCTCCTCCCAGGTAGTAAGATAAAACTTAATGTCTGCAACAGACTTTAATTCCATTCTGTCTCATAATTCTGACTGCAGTTGTTACTGTATCTTTGCAGTGAGGCTGGACTTCTTTAGAACACTTTAAAATGGCAGTGATGGCAGTAGAGAACCCTGCTCTTCTAGCCACAAGTACCACCAGGTAACTGGGAACAGAATACAAATATAAATCATATATTTTTAGTTATAGTTATAAAATCACATACATATGAAAGCACATCTAATAATATTGCATATTATATATTTTATAGTTACACTCTGAATATATATGTCTGTGTACATATATATTCTTTTATACAACAAAATCTCTATATGTTTTGAGGACAAAACAAACAGGGGAAACTGGAGTTTAAGTTCATAACATGCTTCCCAAGGTTAGATCTAGACCCTCTTCAATTGGCTTTCCCTGCATTGCCAGCTGCAATCACTGAAAATGGATGAAAATTTCTTTAAAACCATGCCATTTTGAAAAGCTGTGATTGTGGAAGGAAATTACCTTATACATTCTGTTTTCATTTTATTGCCTTATATGGGAGTCTATAACTGGTTCAGCTCTGTTTCCTCTGTGGTGCACAGTATTTTAAGTTCTTGGCTTTCAAGTAGCCTTTTAGTCTATTAAAATTAAGACACTCAGTCTACCACTAAACTGTAGGGCTCAGGGATGTTTCCTGGCTTTCCAGATCATCCCTGGTCCTATCTTTGTACGAGGGCCCACAAGTACATCCTATTTTCTCCTTCTCTTCTTCCCTCAGAAAGGAAAAGCAAGTATAGAGCCTAGAAAGGAGACACAGCATGAGCTACACAGAAGCAAAGACAATGGGTGCATTATGGTAATTAAATGTTAGGTAGATTAGACACCATTGCTTTTCTAACTCTCTATGTATTATTTCCAGAGCTCTGATGATTCTAATGCAGTCGTGGGTTTCCTTCTAGTGAAAAAAATTTAGGTCAAGTAATCTTGAAAATACTGTCACAAGCAATATATTCACCTTTGATTTCTCACCTCAAAATGACAGGATGGGACCAATCCGTTGACACTAAGTATCCACTGAGAAATTCCCCCCCCCCCAGTCTCATTTATAACATCTCTTAGCAAATATCTCACACCTTGCAATTTTCATGATAAATGTGATGACAAGAATGATGTTTCTTTTCAAGTAAAAAGCACGTGACAAACTACCTTATCACCTCCATCAGGCTGCCTATACTGATGCATCAGTATAGGAAAGACATGGTCTAGTATGAATTTTAATTTATGTGTTTGTTTTGACCAATCCGTTATTCTTTGACTGTTCTTTTTTGTTTGTTTTTTTTTTTTTTAATGGAAGTTTCATGAACAAAAAGTTTGCTGTATTGCATGCTACAGACTGAGGAAAAAAAAATACATCCCTACTTTTTGTATTGGCAGATACTATTATATTTTGATGTGCTTTGAATACCAACACATGGGTATTACATTGAATTTAGCACCTCCAATTCTAAGAGGATTACTGATAACAGATATGCATTGCAAGGGAAAGCAAGTTCTACCTTATACTGATATAGTGCAATATATTCATCATCTAACTGACAAGATGTCCCCTAGTTTGGGAATCAAATCTACCAGAGCAAAATCTTGCATCTGTATATTTCTTTAAGACAATAGCTGTAAATGAACTGAAACAAACAAAAATTAGCTACTTAACATAGACTTTTCCTGGGCTAGAAAATCTCAAACTCTCTGCTTTAATTTATTTTTGTGAAGTTTCACTGTAATAAAGCAGACAAGTCATGTAAAAAATAACTTGAATATTATACCAGGAAAAAAATCTCTGATGTATTTGCAGATTTGCAATTTTTACAGATTTTATTTTTCAAGATTAATGCTCCACATTTTTTTTAAAACAATGGCCACATAAACCAGAAGGATTAGGGTTAGACTTGGACTTATTAGACTTACTTACATCCATATTAACTGTATATTATACAATCATGTATTCAGTAACAAATCAAAATCCTGAGACTACTGCTTTGTAATATCTATATAAATCAAAGTGTGTTTCCAAGACTCAAGAGAAAATTTGCTATTGCTTCTGCTATAGGCATTGCCCAAAAAATTGTAACACAGTGGTTGTGGAGATGTTCCACACTGTGACAGACCTCCAGAGTCTCTTGCAGAGATGTGCAAAGAAAAAATGACATCTGCTCCTATCATTTTTAGTGAGTTGTGGAAATGTGTCAGGTTTTCAGTTCCTCATACTGTCATCATTGTTGAGCTTTTCCATTTTCACAAGGACAAAATGACAAGCACTGTTCCTGGGGGCAGAGATGAATCTGTGATTGCATGGGACACAGAAAACAACCACACAGTTTTTTCACGTAGACTGTAGTGACTGGATGTAGTAAAGATGGAATTAATTGTTTCTTTGCTGAAATGAGGAGAAACTATCTCTTGCAAAACTAGACAGCTTATTTGCTTTCATAATTTTGTAGGTCAGAGTACTTGTTATAACCAATCCTGATCAGGTGATCAGAAACCCACTGAAGGTTTATAATCATAATCAACATTATGTTTTCATTAAAAACCACCATGACTTTTAACTACTAAACAAGCTTGGAGAAAATGACAAAACACAAGGTTATTAATTTTCTATCACCCAGTGTTCTCAGAATTCTCATTAGCTTTAATGCTCATTAAATACTACAACTTAAAAATATTTTCCTGCTATATACATTTGGCTTTCTTTAATTTTTGTTGATGGCTTGCCTTCTTCCTTTTGACAGTCTGAATTGTCTGTGCTGCAGCACAGCCAGACCCAGCACAGCCAGACCCAGTTTCATGATAAAGCAGTTCATAACTGGATTTTGTGTGTCTGAAATCATCTGGTTTTAAATTTACCCTAGGACTTGATCTGCTGTAGCAAATAATGTGATACTAATGGGATTTTGATATTATGCTGATGTGAATATGGCCTGGAGACTTATGTAGTCAAGATCTACAGAAACTTCTACAACAACATTAAAAGTACCTGATGGTGGTTTGGTCAGAAATTGAGACTCATTTTAATTTAAACATCCCAAGATAGGTATAATCAGAACATGGCTGAGATGGAGTGGTGACACATCTGTATGAAACTGGAACTCCATTCTTTTGTAAACAACATTTCTTTTGTGAAGCTCTAATTTGAATCACAGGTTTTCATTTGGAATTTGAGATTCACCCTTTAATGCATCTTCCACCAGGGACTACAAACTCCATTGAGTAATAAGATCTTTAGCCCTAACTTAATTACAGTATCTGAAAAGCTGACAGGGAATAAACATGACTAACAATTCTGATTTCTCTCAAGTGCTCACCTATCCAGCAATCTCTCTGCACAGAACCTTGCAGGGTGATCAGAATTGATGATGTTTACATTTCTGACATTAGAAATAACTATTGTAGCAAATCACACTTGTATCTCTCCAGTACTTTAAAACTGAAGTAAAAGTTAAAAATAATATAACTATGTTCAGTTTAATCTGAATTTAAGGGGCAATTTCTGTAAATTTCTAATTTTCAGAATAAGTGAAACATTTAATTCTCTCTGCAGATCTACAGGGATGCAACTCTTGTTTTCAGAGATGTTCTGTTCAAGGCATTTGTTTAGCAAGCAAAACCCAACAAGAGGGAAAGCAATTTCATTTGTTTTCAAATTTACATTTATTTGCAGCCACTGTCACTGTTAGAGTGTTTCAGATTCTTGAGAACACCAGCTTAGCAATCTTGCCTTGCTATAAGAGACATGAGCTTTATTCTCCCAATCTGCTTGTGTTTATTCTAAGCAGAATTTGTCTCCAGTGAGTAAGGATATTTTGAATTTCTCATAATTAAAGTCAGTGTGTTTAAGCAGATATTATATGTTTAAGTTCTATTTAGACTGAAAGTTTCAGCTGCCTGTGAAGTGACAACACAGAAACAAGGTTTGAAAAGCTGAATCATGATTCATTTAAATCTATTTTTCAGTTCTCTTTTCAGCAGACCTATCATATACCTTTTAATTCCTAACAAATTTGGCAGACCTCTTTCTCATTCAAGTATACATCACATATACATATTCATAAAATATATTTATATGAGTAGATATATGTATATATGTTTACTCTATATTCAGGTTGAAAATCCAAGTACATTATATGAAATATTTAGAAGGGCTTGCTTATAAATTTAGGATTGTAAATTACTGTTTTATAAGTACAAATTACTGTAGGCTGTCACAGTAATTCAACAAAGTCGAAATTTTTTCTCCAGAACAAAGAAGCTGTCCCAGTTATCACACACTCAATAATGACTACAAGACAATCACACTGGAAGCCTGTCATACACCTTAACATAAGGGATACTCTTCTATTATTGATCATCCTTCAAATATCAACCAGTGTGTATACTTGGGAGACAAAGAATGGGTCAAAGTCAAATAGTTTTCATTCACTGCTGTAAAAGGTATCTACTCACACCACAAAGGGGCCCACCATCCCTAAGCCAACTTTATGTACATGTACGAAAATTCAAAGAACAATTTTCATACAGTATATGAGTCAAAGATTTAAGCCCAAAAGGTTGCTGAGTGTTTGCCAAAACTTCAGCATGGTATTTTTAATTGCTTTTCATGAACCATCTAATTTGTTATGAAGAGTGACTTGTATGCCTACACATAAATGACTGGTGCTATTTTAGTTAGTCTGCTGAGACATCCTCATGACAAGGGCAGCTGTAACACAGTGTTCAAGAGAGTTATGCCTTTCTGAAATTGTAGCTTATAAAACCAGACAGGATTAGGACATCTAAAATGGCACTGGACAGGTATGTTTAAAGCAACTGAATCCCACCCATTAAGTCTATGAAACTCAGATCTTTCCTTTGGAAATTAATAGTTGTACCAAAAGACTTCTTTAATTAATCACTCAATTTTCAGCAGTTAATTATAGAAGACCTATGATGCAACAATTTCAAATATGAATTGTATGATCTTTCAGCACTGAATATACAATGTGGAAAGTGCTCATAGCAGAAAAGACACCTAAAGAGGCAATCACTAAGAGACTAAAGAAAAAACATCCTTCATCAACATATGGTTATCTCTTGCCCCTCTTCTGGCAGCAAGTCAGCATTCAACAGTTAAGTACAGCGGAACAAAATTTAGCAGTTAAAAGGTGAAACTTGCTGTAAAAATCTTAAGCTCTTGCAAAAGACAACTCTGTGTCAAAAAGCAGATGTCCAACATACCTTGGCATGTTCAAAATTATTTTTACATGCCTGTTTATCAAGTGATTGTGTAAAGAGATCTGCAAATATTTCTAACACTTCTAAATTCTGTTATGTACATCAAAGGATATAAAGGAACAGAACTTAATTATCTCTGCAAAAGGGTTTTACAGACTCACTTTAGCACTGCTACAGAGGGAGATCCATGAGCATGAAGCTGAGGACAGGGCAGGAATAACAGAAACATAATTTCCTACACATTCCTTAAAAATTAAAAGAAAAAGAGGGGGCTTATAGGATGAATTACACTACACTGCACTGCATTAGCTGATTAACTGTTGATGCAGATATTTCTACAGTAAATGGTTAGTTCTATCCAGGCAGAATTTTTAAGTCTCTACATTAAATAACAAGTCTCAAATTATCTACAAAATGGTCTGCCTTTTCTTGTTATTCAGAACCATTAAAAAATCACATTATCCACAGAGAAATGAAATGTGAGGATGTGGTCCTGTAGTTTAGAGGTTTATAACACTAGGGGCTTTCCCTTTACAGACGTGTAACATTTCATTTATAGCACTGAAGTCTGCTTTTGACTTTGCTGTCTTGTACTGACACACCCCAATTTGTTTGTGGCAATACTTTTACCTCTTACTGCCAAATGCTCTTGAACTCATGGCACCATGTGATTGAACTGCAAGACTCTGATAGGTCTCTGATGAGGAGTCTCTCACAGGAATGGATTATGACTGATTTTTAACTCATCTTTTCTCCTCCCACCCTTCTTTCACCTTTTATTTTCTAGCTTGAGGTTTGTAACTTTATGGTCAGGAATATGTAGAGTTCAGTAGATAATGTTAGTAGACAATTATTATTTAAACAACTCACAAAAAATTTCCAGAAATATACATGCACAGAACTTCACAAAGAGTGAAAGGAGTGCAACATCTGTACATCTGTACCTGACCAGTTGCTGCAGTCAGAAACTTCAGCACTAGTATGTAAAAGAAGCCAGCTGGGACACCAAGCTGAACCTGCTTTCACCAAATAATCATGGTGGGAAGTATTCAAGGGAATATCTGTGGTGCTGGAGAAAATGATGAGAAAGAGGATCTTGCCTGGTGATATTCCAATTTCTTCCTTTCTAGTCGACTGTGGATATAGCTTTCCCCTTTTCTTTCTGTCACATGTTCTTTATAAAAATATTTTAAATATTTATTTTCAATAAGAGTTTGGGTTTTCTTCATTAAGACTGTACATACAATCACTTGGGAGGTCCCAGGAAAGCCTGTCAGCTCAGCAGACAGAGAATACTCAGAAACACAGCGAATACTCCAGATTTTAAGAAACTCTCTACCAAACTCATAGACATATATGTAGCATTCCTGATATTTCTGTTATTTTTGCCCATGTTTGGGTATTGTCAAGCATGAATAGTGGTAAAAGGGATAAGGATGCTACTAATTAAAACAGTGAAACAGAAAGAAGGAAAGTAAATATGAAAAATTCAATATTAACTATACCTCTAATATTCTGTAGCAAAAAAAAAAAAGTATTTAGAGTAGTTGAATTGACGGAGGGAAACAATTTAGCTAAAAAGTCCTCAGGCACTTGTCACTGCCTCAAAAAACTAACCCAAATTTTCATATTCTATCTGGTATTGATCTCAGAAGAACACATCTAAAGCTGATCTAACCTCACCTGTTCCAACATCAATATTTCCCAGCAGAAGAAGACAAAATTTAGGACCTCTCTGCAATCTACCAGGAAACTAAATCTTCCTTTAAAGAAATACAGTAACTCAACTAAAGCATTAACATCATAACAGGTTTATTACATCTCTCAAATAAGTCAAAATGTTTAATGTGTTTCTATTTGTCTAAACTATTTGTTTAAAGCCACAAACAAACACTGCAGCCAAACATCAGCAAGTGCTTTTGACTTAACTATCTGACAATGTAAAAACACAGAGTTGAATACTTTTTTCATATGGAAGGAAATGTAGCAGTCCACCAACTCCTTTAATTGCCAGACATACATACAACAAATTGAGGCCTCTTCTATCCCAGGTGACAGAGACCAGCAAGAATTCCATATTCACCTCTGTCTCCTCAGCAAAGAAACAAAATTAACATGAGTTGAGTAAAACTTACAGGGATGAAAAATATTGTGGTGCTTAAAGATTCCTTATGTCATTTTTGACATTTCCGTAAATTCGGCTCAAAGAGTTAATTGTGCTGAAATAAACATTAGCATAATGCCTAAGGATACAATTTCTTACCTGGCCATGGAGTATTGGCAGCATAGACAATGAAGCTAAACTGTAGAATAATTCATTAGGAAATACGCAGCAGCTGTGGCAAGATTTACTACAAATACACTTGAAGTGTTTTTAAAAATTAATATTATGCTGCTATGCTTGGCTTAATTAGCTCTCTTCTTCATTTACAAAGCATATCTGTCTGGTTTATGAACTCAATCTCTATTTCCCATTCTTGAAAACCTGTTTAATTAAAGTTTTAACTACTGCATAAGTTTAGAAACAGTACAATGACTTTTATTACTATAAGCCTAAATCCTTGTCTTAAATATTATCATATCTACATATATCAGGAATATGAGAAGACATGCTCCATAATACTCCTGAGTATACACACAATACTGCTTCTTTTCTTTTCATTGTATGTGCCCTCTATTTCCATTATACTGCACCTAGGCAATTTTGGGAGTTTTCCACAAGCAGTTGGATTGTGATTAATTTAGCCAATCAACAAGTCAGTTCTCCTGAATCCATTAAAACTCACCTTTCTTTTTTTTGGCATATACCTATTTCTGGCATGTTCAGTGATTTCCTCATACATTATTTTGTTTTATCTCTTTTATAAGTCCATTGGTTATTAGACTCCAACTTCTACTAGCAGGTGACTCTACTTTGGTTTTCAACTACAGCAAATCCTATCACAGTCATTTGCAGCATTTATCACTTCCTCCCATTGATGCTATTATAAATGATTAAATGTTAGTTTAATTTTTTTTTACATACAAAATTGAAACACAGTCACTAGACATGCTAGCTGGAATCTATCTGAAGTTCTAGAGATGCATGGCATACACTTGACCTTTTTTCGGCTGCACATTAAAAACCTCGTGGGATAATGGTCAACGAACAGAAATTATTTGTGCAATCACTGCCTACAGACTACAGTAAAGCAAAAAAAATTTCTTGTCTCCCTGTGCACCGATGCTGGAGACTCTACTTAATGACTTGTCACCCATTATAACCAAAATACACTACAGTTTCATCACACAATTTACTTCACAGAAGCAGAATGTCAACAATAGTCGGTTCTACAATAATTTTAAAAGATAATAGTCATTTTCCCTCCTATTCTCACTTGAATCTCATAACCACTGAGGTGATAAATTTCAAAACCTTATTAGTTTGGCTGTTGAGAACTATTCAGGACATCAGATCGGTTTGCAGTACAAAACTATAGAGGCAATCTTTTTAAATTAACAATTTACAATTAATATTTCTGCCAGCATGTATTTGTAAATTTTCCATAATAAAAAACACTATGTCAAAATTTTCAAATTAAAACATGGCAAATTATTTCAATGGCTGACAAACAATGCAATAAAATAGGCAGGAACACAAAAAAACTGTCAGACTATAAATCTCATGAAGAAATGAAGAAAACAAATGGGAAAGTTACACTATTTTTCTAAGTTAAAAAAAATAATAGACAGCTAAAGCATCATCAGTTCATTCTGTGTAGAACTGTGTATTCATTACTCAGTGGAAAAATATGAAATGCATAAAATCAACTTTGAAGAGTTGATATTTTTTGTTTTCTTTACATACAGCCTAATCTCAAAAAAATATTTCCTTTACATATGCTCTTATCCTTAAAAAAATGTTTTAACCAGATTTTCATTTGGACTAAATTGGCCTATTTCTCTTAACATTAACAGAGCTGAGAGTCTTTATACCAGCTGAGGCTCCGATCCTATGAGGGTCTGTTCGGATGATCCCAAACGGCAGCGTCAGTGCATTTTGAGAAGTTACTGTGCTTCAGCTGGAGTTGGTAAGCAGACATGTGGTCCCTGTCAGCTCATTGCAGTGACAAGTACATGGCGTTCACTTAAGCTGCTTTCAGCATTTGGAAAAGGGAGCCCAGGTGAAAGCATTGGAAATATGAGCATTTAGGAAGAACACTGGAGGCAAGCTTTGCTTTTTTTTTTTTTAATATACAGCATCAAAAGTGATGTAGCTGCTGTTGATTTCCTACACATGTGTGGAGATGGAAATTAATTTTATCATTAGACTGGAGTAGTATCATGCATTTGATCAGCTTAAATCAATCACATGAGTGAGCAGTATCTTCAGTTCTGGAGGATGGAAGACAGGAGAGAAGAGTGGCTTGTGTGTGTGTGTGTGTGTGTGTGTGTGTAAATGTGGAAGGGGATCAAGAAAAGCAGTACCTTTTAAAAAATCATCACCTCAGTCATTTGCAGTTACCTGAACATTACTCAATTTGAAATGAACAGAAAATCTGCCTAAATCTTTCTTCAAAGGAGACAAAGAAATTCAGAAGGACCCCCCCACACACATACACACACACACCAAAAAAGTCATCATTTGGGACTCTAAAGCCAGGATAATGATGCTGACAATAAAACAACCTCATACTGAGACTTTCTTACAAGGTGGTTTTCTACTCTTTATGGTATGTGGATACAACTCATTCACGGTGTCACTGGCTGAGTTCAGCACACAAAATATATTCAAGTAAGACAGAAAGAGGACTTTTGCACTGCTTTAAAATGAAATAACCAGTAAGATTTATTTACATTATTCAGAGCAGAGTATTTTGTTTCAGCATGTTTTTCCTCAAATTGCAAACATAGGAATATGTCTGGTCCTAATACTGCTTGAGTTAATAAAAATTGTAGTTTCAATTTACAGCAGGAAAGTGTATGAATTTCCAGGTTTTGAACCTGTTTGCCTTCCAGTACACCTAGAAAAATCTGTGCTGACAAATACATGAACTTATTGTTCATTTTCTGAGATGAGGAGCCCAGGGAGCTCAGTTAATATCTGTTCCACAAGCTTCTTATATAAGCATAAGCCTGCAACAACATCTTTCATCCTGACTTTCTCATCTATAAAATAGGTTTAATACTCTTTTCTTCCTCCTACCCTCATCTTTGTTCTTGTCACAGTGAGCTTTTAATGCAATACACGTAGATGAGCGCCAGAGTTGAAATGAAGCTAAGCTTATATCCACAAACTGCTTAACCAGACTTCTAAATACTAAGAAAATGCAGTTCTAAACTGTTCAGAAAAAAGAGCATTTTTACTAAACACACCCTTTATTCTGATGTTGAAATATGGATTTCAGGGCCAAATTTCAGATAACCAATAACATTTGTATCCATACATTGCAAAAAGAAAGTAATATTTGAAAACTGAAATACATGAAGGCATTTTATTAACTATTGATTTTTAAAGTGTTAATGCATTTTAATCTCTTGCTGCTCACTTTTTAAAAATCTTCATAAAGACAACCTATTGAGCTTCCCATTGGGATGATTATAGTTGTATGCATGTCTTTTCTAACCATCTGATGTCTTGGCAGCAAATCAACTTTCAGAGAAACAGAAATCAAATGTATTTCTTTAAAGAAAAACATCTATGAAAGATGTGCTGTTTTAATGAGACGACTACACTGAATTTGTTTGAGCTTCTAACAGAGAAAACATTCATCTAAATGTAAGTAATATGTTTGAAAATTAGTATTTGCTATCGTAGAATCATAGGATAGTTCAGGTTGCAGGGCTTATCAGGAGGTCATCAGTCCAAACCCCTGCCAAAACCTGGGTGGACAAGGTCCATTACTGAGGGCTTTACTCAGTCAGGCCTTGCACAGCTCCAAGGATGGAGGCCACAGCTCCTGTGGCAATAGCCCCATTGCCTGACGATCCTCAAAGAAAAAAGGTTTTTTAATCCAGTTTAAA
>VXBB01017652.1:986575-1004683 GCA_013399915.1 Illadopsis cleaveri | reverse complement strand
CGGGGGGGCGGCGGGCCCGCGTGCCGCGCATTCCGCCGCGGGGCGCGCCCGGCGGGGTCCCGACCCCCGAGCGGCCGGAGCGGGACATCCCGCGGAGTCCCGGGGACAGCCGCCTTTGGTGCACCCCCCGACTGCGGGGCTGACCGCTCCGAGGCGATAAACACTACGCCCTGTAACTCTCTTTAAGTTTTTCTTGACTAGGGATGGGGAGGGGGGGAGGAACATCCGGTCACAGCCCTCTCCAGTGCCTCAAGGCAGCATTTGGGAAGCGAGGGGAAATTCTTAGTTTCTTCACGAAATTTAGGCCTAGGAAACGTTACAGTTCTTAGGCTGCAAGACTGGGACATACGGAATCAAGGAGTTCCCAGTTTCACTCCTGGTAGTCTGTACTGTTTACATTACTATATTTACATTACCCACTGATATTGACAATCTAGTTTCTAAGAAAGTCCAGAGCTATAGCTCTGTCAGGCCACTGACTGATCACTGTAGAACTTCTGTCACGGACATGCATCATCAGGCACCTTCTGGTTTCTCTTCCTCTTTCTGACAATACGGTGGCCCCAATCCCATACACCCCAACATGGCCATGGGAAACAGCTGGGAAGAAACAGAAAATTGCCAGGTAGTTCATTACTGAAAAGCCAAATAACATCTGACAATGATAATATTTTCAAAAACATATAATCTTCAATTACTGACTTCCCTAGAAATAATCTCTATTTTCGTATCCTAATATATTGCTACTACAGATCAGAGCCCATCTGAATACAGCAAACAATACGAAAGCATCAACACTTGGCAGAACTACATTCAGCATAACTTTCCTTTTTTTCCCCTCTTTCAAGTCCTAAAATGGATCTCATTCCGTTTGGCCTTGATTTGATAACACAAGTTTAAGGTCTGCTAGTACTGGATGAAAAGCACTGCAGCCACATTGTGATCACTGTCAGGTCAGGTACTGTCTGTCTGTACTACCCTAACTTCATATTGGACCATGGAACATTCGTATTCCCACTGCTGGCATAAAGCTAGCACAGAGGCTTAATGGTAGGATAAATTCAGATTCCCTGGTGTGGCTAAGGCCCCATGCCTGCTTCACAACAACATCAGCTGGCATCAATGCTGAAAAAGCAACAGTTCAGCAACTGATTCTGGGTGAAACCTTTTTTTTTCTTTCTTTTTTCTCTGATCAGGTTAGTTTTCTTCCAGATCATTTCCTTTGTTGGGTTCAGCATGTGGCTGTGCTGCTGCTTGTGCCAGTGTAATAGATGGAGGAAGCAGTGAGCAAAAATAGACAGGGGCAAGAGGGTGGATATGAGTGCTTGTTTTGGCAGCAGTATCAGATTATATTGGCTTAATACGCTCATGTACCTGTGGCATAATTTGACAGAAATGTAGCTGTCTGTGCTCATGCTTTCATGAGATGTACCACACACAGCAGTCGATCTGTGCTCCAATCTTACTTATTTCAGTCCCTTGGTCACAGACGTCACCATCAGACTCAGTGCTGAAGAACTGTCTTAAAACAGTACAAACTGGAACAGTGACAGGCTGCTTCTCCTGCTCATATCTCTATTCCCAACTGAAAAACAAGAAAAATATTTTCTGGACAGTGTTTCAGTCACCCCAAAGGGGTGACAAAGCTTACATCTGCTCCACCTAAGGGAGGGCTTTGTTAGCTGGCATGTGTATGGTGACCACACCTTCCCCTCGCAGCAAAAAGCTTTTCAAAAGCCATCAATCATTCCTTGCTTCCTTCCCTCTCCTCTTCCTGCCCCATCCCCCAGGGAAGAGGCTGGAGGGATGTAAACACTCTATGCTCGATTGGGACTCAGTCACTGTCATACCAGGGAAGGCTCTCAAGAATAATCCAAAGCAGTATCTGAAACGCTGCCGTCTTGCCCTCTCTGCTGTCACACGTCTCAAGGCTTCCTGTGATTTGGACACGATTTCCCTCTCTTAGATTCAGTACTCAGTTACCAGTACTCTCTTTCCTAACATATTAGGAAAACACATAACAACAAATATAATCCTGTAAGCATCTACTAGATCACAATCTAACAGTATCTGATTTTTTGTTGTTGTTGTTAAGGAAAAACTCATTACAGAATTTTCTGGGAAGAGAACTTGACATAATTTCCTACGTGCTAATGTGCCTATCAACATTATCTGTTCTTTTTAAAAGGCTTGAGTAATCTGTCTCCATTTTTGTCTCAAACAGGGAAATAGCTGCCTTCCAATAGATTTGACAATGTTATCACCAATACCGAGCCAGACTCCTTACAGCAGTATGTCTGGAGAGAAAGCAACAGCAGAGCTAAATTGAAACAAGAGAGTTTCTGACTGGACATCAGGAGGCTGTGCACTCTCCATTCTTGAGCATTTTCAAGACCAGAACGCATACAGCCCAAAACAGCCTGACCTGATCTTTTTGCTGCCGCTGCTTCGGGCTGGAGGTTGCACTAGAGATGCCCTGAGGTCCCTTCCAATTGGAAGCTCCAGAACATAGGCAAAATTATTTCTTTGTAAAACCCTGTGTTTGAGATTATGTTGATGAAGCTCAAGATAAGTGCCTGGACTTTTCAGTACTTGTGGAGTGATATATCAGTTCAAGCACTAACAACAGTTTTCCTACATATTTTCTGAGATGCAAGAAGCATGCCTTGCTTGCAAAGAACAGTCTCAGTCTTACTGACTTAGCAATGTCAAAACTGAGATGCCTAATCTATAAAATGTATGCAAATATGATCATAAAAATCATATTTTCAAGGACTTTGTTATTAACTGCATCCAACAGGTGTGAACAGACTTGCAGGTAGTCAGGCATATTGTTGTTTGCAGTTATAAATTAGCAATTCCTTTTGATCCTGAGGGAAAAAGGTGACCACAGGGTCTAAGAGTGCCTCTATAAATCATTCAGAGCTTCTTTAAATTACCCAGAGTTGCTGATTCAGGAAAAAAAGGAAAACTTATGAGCAGCTCTGGTGCATTTTGGAAACACAGTGTAGCAATTTACATGTTCTGTTTTGTTTGTTTGCTTGTAGGTTTGCAGAGAGACGGTGTAAATACAGAAAGAAAGACTTGTCTGGAAACCTGGAGACAACTGAAAGTACTCAAGAATCTTTCCAGTAATGTTTATCAGTCTTAACAAATACCAGACTGGCAAAACTAAGCCATTATTTTAAGAACAGTTCTATGCATTTAAGCTGCTACTTTACCTTTTCTGTTCTAAATCAAATTCATGGCTTCCCTTACTTATCTCAAAATTCAACCAAAGTAGCTATTTCCCCTCAGGGCATTCAGTGCCTCTGTAGGACAGATGGTCTCTCAGCCCTGGATCTGCTTTAAATAGGAAACCTACAGTCTAAACCCTTGTGAGTCCAGACTGGATCTCCTGAATTTCCTTACAACTCTGTTCCCCTGACCACTTCAGGGCCTTCTGAAGACCCACTAGTGGAAAAGTGGCTGTGGGCACCTCATTTCCCCACCTTGAGGGTATTGAGGAGACTGGCACCACAATGCTCAGTTCCCTGAGCATCCATCCTCCCATCACACCCGGTCATACTGAGAAAGATAAAAACTGTGGCAGGAAGCTGAGCCACAGCGATGCAAAAATACTTTTAAATACCCTATGCAAGCCAAGGAAACAGAATGCAGGGCTGAATTTTGAGAGATATTAAGCATTTCCTGTAAAGTGTTAATAAAGGGATATGTGAAGCTGAATATCATACAGGAGCAGATTTTTAATTTTTGGCTTAAATTCATCTATTAGAACTGAAAGCATGAAAAGAATTTCTAACAGCCAAAGGAACAGAGTAAACTTCATTATATGGGAAGCTCCTTCAGAGATAAGTTATCTCATAATTAATTGTTTTTATTTATGTATTCTCAGTATACAGGTAATGAAACAAATCTGTATCTAGCTAAGTGAGGATGAGGAGAGGTCAGTAGAAATGGGACATAGTAATGCTGTGAACATGCCAAACGCTTTATATACAAAATGTTCTTTAAATTTTCTTTTTTTTTTTAGAAAACGAAAATTATTATGAAACAATGACTTTTGCAGAAGTATATGATATGCTAAGAGTGAGGTATTGCATACACAATGAGAAGCTGTTGTTTAAGAATGCAGTCTTCAAAATAATCACATGAATATATTCAACAATAAGAAAAAACTCCCCATGATGATCTGAAAAGGGGAAACAAATATTCTTTTCCAGCTGTACCATTTCAAATATACTGGTACCAAAGTACCAAATGACTTATACTCTACACTAGAATATGATAAAAAATGCCATATTATCACTCATTATAAAATACATGTGCACAATCAGTGTAATTTTTTTTTTTTATCTGAATGCATCAGCTCATTCTCTCTCTTGGAGTCCTCCAACTTGTCTCTGTTTTCCCATCACCTAAACTGCAGAGGTTTTTCCTTTAAATCCAACAGCTCACTGTAAAAAAAGAGCAATCCTCTGCTCCCTGCAGTGCTCACAGAATGCATCTGCTGTGGCCACTGGGGTTGCACCTCCAGTGATATGCTTTGATTCCTATTCATTTTGGCTTGCTGTTCATTCCTTCCATGCTTCCTTAAATGTTCTTGGAAAGACACTTAATATAAATTGCACAATTATACATAATTGTTGCCATTCCTTCACTGATGACTGGTATTAAGAATATGAACACAGTGAGCAACACAATCTCCCGTTAATGCCACGCCAGCATTTTATATTATGGAAAGCACTATTTATTACTTGAAAGACACGACAAGATACTTCTTTATAGAAGCATTTCCACTGTCAAACAAATCCCCTTCCTAAATATACCCTGTATATTCTGGGAAGTAAAAGTAAGAAACATAATTACTGTAAAGGATTACTATGTAAGAGAAATTTAAGGAGGCTGCTCATAATCAGTAATTAAAACACAAGACAAAATCCAATCCTCATCTGTGGAATGAACTAAAATGACTCTTAAAGATCTCATTTCTGCCATTAGCCTGATAATGTTGCCAGACATTTGATATAGTTTGAACCTATAAAGCAGCCAAAGTGTGTAAACAGTTCCAAATACATTGTAGAATAAAATAATAAAGACTGTCCAAAATGACAAAGCATATTGCTTTTTCTGCTTTGTAATTAAATATGTAGAAATTTCATCAACATTATATTGAATAATATTTTTTTTAACAGAGACTACTAAGAATAGCTTACTCTTTTGACATATTTTTTGACTGTGTATTTTTACATTTTGTGCAGAATAAATTTATGGAACAATAGAAGAAGTAAGCAAAAATATTTGCTAAATATTTTCTAGGAAACAATGACTCCATGCAGATATTTGATTTTTATATATTTACATACTTACATTTTAATACAGATATTAATAAAAGATGAAGCAAAATATGGAAATGCACAAATATTTTTTTCTAAAACTTCACTTCATGGGGTTCTAAAGCAGGGTCATATACTTTGTTTTTTAACCAGAAAAAAGGCTCAATGTTCAATTTTGGTGTGCTGGGTTTTCTTGGATGACATTATTCACCATATTGACCAGGCTTGAATTTTGCCCCAGGTTACTATTTCATGAGAATTTTAGAAATAAGTAAGAAATTAAAAGACTCCTACAATTAAAATATGTTTAAAGATTGATAATAGTTAATGACAATGAAAAGATAAATCACTGCACAATGGTTAGAGTGGAAGGTGTGACCATAAATCAGCCAGACATAAATTTTATTCCTTTGTGTGTTCTTATTTTGGTATCTAAGGCCAAGAAATAGCTTCAGATTTGTCAGTGCACTGCTGCTACAGAAAAAAAATATTCAGCCTCATGCCTGGTCTTTACACATCTATAAATAGGGACATACATTTAGAAGCCTTGAATGAAACAAACACTATTTGCATTGTAAGCAGATTTGGTACTAATGCAACTAGGAGCAGGCAGGAATCATAGCACACGTGGAAAAAAAAAGGGAAGAAGACAGAGAAAGTCATGTAGATGATAAGATACATCAAAAAGATGGAGTTGCCATCACCAGTGCAAAATCAGGCTTGTACACTCAAGCGTGGGCTTGAAGAATACCTGAGGAAAAGCCAGAGCAGGTCCTGCTCTGCAAAGCTCTGCTGCAGACAGCAGGCTCACCGGCAGCAGCGACGAGCCAGACTGGGGACTGTGTACAGAGGGTGCATACATGTGGGTACCTTAGAACAAAACCACAAAACACCACTCTTTCCAAAGTTGCTGCTGTAAGACGACTTTTCTTGCTTTTTTTTTTTCCTTTTCCTGAAACGAAGTCCTGTCGTGTTTGTGACAAATACTAGTAGTCAAGTGAAGAACTGACAGCTCTACCCACTGACAAGCACTGTGCAAATTTTTCCTGTCCTCACACACTTCCCTGTAAATTAACTTCATTTTTGACCTGCAAATGTCTTTACAGTGCTCCAGCTCCCCTGAGTACACCATCAACACTGTACCAGTTCTCTGGGGTCCACTTACATCATCTTGGCTGGAGTGTGAGAAACTAATTTACATATAGATTTCAAAGGGGCATATAAATTTTATCTGTTTCAAAATTACAGCCTTTACCCTCTGTGTTTGTTTTATAATCACCTATAAACAGAAATATGTTTGTTTATAATGTACAATCTGATTTTAATGACCCAATTTAGAGCACAAAGTGAAGAAACAAAGTCATGTGTCAGAAGTTAAACAAATGTTCAATAATGAGCCTTAATCTTATCTCATTTTCAATATCTTTAAAATAAAAATATCCGCATAAACTTTGATAGAATAATTCCTGAAGTACCTGGAATAGCTTACATTTCTGAGAGGCATTATGTATTTCAGTTTGCTAAAGAAGCTGTGAATTGTATTTTTCCTCTAAAAGTTCATGCTCTACCCCTCTGAATTTTGAAATTGTTTACTTGCTACATCTGCAGCAGCTCCACAACATCAATATAGCACAGAACAAAATGATCAACAGACACATCTTCAGAACAAGAAAATTCTTCTTCCCATGTAACTTCAGTGTTCAAAAAAGTCATCTGGCTCCTGGTCATGGCAATGAAAGACCTCCACCATCAAGGCACTCAGCACTGGCATTGGAAGGTTCTCCATGCCCCAGTAACCTGCAGAGCCCACTCTCAGAGGTGAAAGAAGGGTGCAGCTCCTGTTGATGCAGCCCTTCCCCTAAGGGCTATAGGATCCTGAAGGTGTAGGGTGTGGCTGATGCACCACAGGGAGGTGAAAAGCATGAGCTGACCATCAAGACCATCTTCTGACACACTGTCTATCCATCAGCTGCAAACAGGGGGTTTCTACTCTGAGCTAAACTAGCAACAACTGCATTGCTACCCCAAGCCTGTGTCTTCACTGTCAGCATTTGAGTTTCTGTAATTTAAATTCAGATAGGATCTGAATATTTATGTTCAGTAATCAGTAAATTAATCAAGATGGCTAGGACAATTTATTTCAGGGAGTAACTCATAGACTTATTTACTAATGTTCCATACTAAGTGTCATGGGCTGGCAGCAGCACAAATCATGGTGGGAAAATATTTTATTGCATCATAATTAAGTTTTACATTTATTTAGGTAAATAGGTTCCTAGAGTTTTTTTCAACACATTCTCTTGAGTTGGATTCCAAGTATTTATCAGATACTGCACAACCATATTTCAAAGGTCTGCTCACGAATATCAGTGCACATAAATCAAAGATAAAACCTGAAATGAGATCCTGGTCTGATCAATAGATTTACCAGCAAGTCCCAGATTTGCACCCAGAATGAAAGCACTTACACTGTGCTTTTATGATTTACTGAGTTTATTCCTCAATATATTTAATGCTTAGAGATGCTGAAAAGGAAGAAAGCTTCTATTCCTTTCCCCCCTCCTGTTCTGAGCTTTGTGGTTATGAGCCCTTTGCTTAATCCACTGTTCCTTTTCCTTACTGATTCAAGGCCCTAACCCAGCAGCTTTTCTTTCTGCCATGGCAGGGAGTTGAGGTGGGTCACTGGGGTGTCTAACAAGGCCATCACAAGTTAAGTGGCAGGAGCATACAGCTGGGGCAAAGCAAGGTGGGAAGGTGTGTGTCCCTCCTGGGAGGAGGCTTCACTCAGTCTAGGTTTCCTCATGGAATTTTACTCAAAACATTTTTACCGACAATCACTTCTTTAACAATACATTTCCAGTCATATTCCAGAAAAGTGAAGTCATTGCAACAACCAGACCTCAGACGTTTTATGCAGATGTGCTGCAAGAGAGGTGGGTGAGCGAGTTCAGATAACACAAGAATTAGGCTGAACTTTCGCCCCTAGTTCCAGTGTTCTTTGAAGTTCTTCACTGCCTTGGCAACTCCTCCCCCTATCTTCCCCTATTGCAGCTTCTGTCAGAGGCTCTGCATAGTCAGGATTTTCTCCATTCTGGGATGTTCAAAAAGAATTTTGCACTAAGCTCCCCAGGGGCCAGATCTTCACAATGTTTCCATGCTTGCAAGTACAGCTTGCTACACTAATTTCTCAGAAGAGCGAAACTCCCAGCTGTGTTTGCTGAATGGGGCTCTAAGACAAAAATTATTTCAGCAAATGGCTACGGGAACTTTCTATGAGTACTTACTAGGAGGAAATAGATGATCTTCTTCTAGCAGGATTTAAATTTGGATAATTTTCTCAGTAGTATTTTAACATGAATCTGTGAATATATGCCCATGCATACACATCAGGCTTTTGCTACTTATCTATCAAAACCACAAGTAAACAACTGCCCACTTCAGGACCTGGTCCACTTGTCCTCTACTACAATGAAGACAACTGGGCACTATCATAATATTGCTTTTGACCCTAAGATACAATTTACCATTCACTATTCTAAAGATCATTGAAAAATTCTCATGTAAATATTTGTTTACGTAATTTGTTTACAGATGGAGCTTTGTTGTATTTTTCAAATTTATCTGTCAGATATGGTATTCAACCTAATTAGCTGAACTCCAGTCCAAAATACGATCTGACTATATTTGGTGAAGTACACAAAAATGTGTTTGGACAAACAGAATGCTTTTGGAGACCCACAGATCCCACTGCCCCAGAACATGGGCTTAGGTACTCGAGAAACAAGGGAAGGGTAATGAGCTGGAATGGCAAACATGCCTGCTTCTTATACCTTCATTGTAATCAGTTACTCTACAGCAGACAGTCTCATTACTATAAATTGCAACTAGAGGCACTTTTGCCTTGCAAAGGAATTCATAAAAACATGTCAGATCATGTCAGCTGAGATGTTATATAAACCACATTCTGCACTAAGTGAAAAAGTACATTTTGCATCCAAGGAATTCTAGATTGTTTTCTGAGCAGAGCCCACTGTTTCACAACTCAAGAAGAATTTTCATCAGAATTACAGACATCACTTAAAAAACATGAAAGTTGAAAATCTAAATATGCCTAAATGCTTCCATTTTAATCTCCTTGTTCATTACATTTCCACTAAAGTTGCTACTTCATTCCACAGAAGGGTTGTTCCCTCAGACTGTGTAAGAACACTATTAACTTCTGTGCTTGCATGTATGGAAGTGACATTACCCAGAGAAAAAGGAGTGTTCTGAAATCAATTACAAATGTAATGACAGGAGCTATGAGTAAAGAAAAATCCTTATGTTGTAATACTAACTTCAACTGCTCCTGCCACCAGCAACTAACTCCTAACTTTTTCTGACACTACAAGGTCTTTGACTTTCTTAAATCTGATTCAGTATTTGGTAACTTGAGATAGAAAAAACCTTCTTTTCCCTTGCAATGACATACACTATGACAGTTCATGGGTGTAAATCATGTAGGCACATGATTTTGCAGGAACTAAGCTAGAGTGAAAAAAAGACAAGAGAGCTGCATTTAATCCCTTACTGACTATATTCAGTGGGCTATCCATTAGTTTCACCAGCAGATTTGACCAAATTTTTCTTTCTTCATTCTCACAAAATGGAAAAGAAAAACAGGAGAACCTGAGACTTACACTGCAAAATAAATCCTAGTTTGCATCTTCCTTTCAAAAAAACTAAACTATAATATTACATATTTTTTATCAAAATATGTAATACCTGGCCACAAATCAGCCTAAGCAGCATCACAACTGACAACTCATATTGGACTTCCTTGCTGTAGTTTTTACTAATGTCATTGTAGGACACAGAAAAAAAGTCTGTTTATTTCCACTAAAAAACTCAGGTTAAGTCTTTGAAATGTCACCACTGTAGACGACCTTTAATTTTTTAACAAAACAAAAGGCAGCTTTAAATTAACTAAAAGGTTAATTCTAGAATGTATTACCATAACATTTCCATTTAAAATAGTACATCCTCTTGTAATCTATATTTCAGATTCCTCAACTACAGTTGGTTTAAATACTTTAAATTGTCTAATTACTGATTTCCTATTATGTTTGGCTGATAAAATTCAAGTTGAATCAAAACTGTGCTAGACCTCCTTTGTAAAAATGCTAAACCAGCCAGGCAACGTGCCTCTCATTAACCACAGCTACTTCTTGACTGACACTGTCGATTGCCTGCTAGGCAGCTCACCCTACAATGGAAATTATTTTATGGTATCTACCTACAGATCTCATTTGTGCTGGACTACTCCTTCTTGCTTCTTTCATGAACTGTACGATAAAGTAAACATATGGGGGAGGTGGGGGGAAGGGGAAGGGAAACCCTGCCTCTTCAAGCTGAGAAACTCCAGGCTTTGGAAGACAGATAGTGCTAAATACTATTTACTGTGCCACTGCAATTATTTGGTAGCTGGTCAAACGAATAAACACACCGTTTGGCAGAATGGGGACTTGGGACTACTTGAAAAGATGCGAGCTCCTTTTCTTCACTGAGACTTCATTCGTAGCAGACCTGATTTAGGAGATGTCTCTCCCTGCCATAGCATTCCCTCTCCACATCCATGCCAACCACTTATTCCACCCTTTAAAGCAGACATTACCACACTCCTAAGCAGGACTGAATCAACTGCTTTATGTGGGTGTACTAGGAAGTGGAAAAGAAAACTGATACAGTTTCAATCTATAGATATTCACATATATGTTTTCCTAATGTTCTGATGTAGAGAGCAGCTGTAACACATAACAGGATTGGCTAGACCTGGGAAAAGAGGCAGAACTTCTAAATCCCACCCAACAGACAAGGGAACAGCAATATCAAGATGCAGTCTGACTGCAGAGCCCTGACCAGCCTCAAAACTGAAAGCAAGCAGTTACTCGGGAGTTTACGTAGCTGCACATAAAATGTTCTCTTTTTGAGAGACATTTGCAAACACAAATGAGTATCCTCAGTTTCGTCTTCGAATCTCAAAGAAACTTGCACAGGAAATAATCTCTGTTTAAAACCATGCTTCAGTGAAAGACGCTGTGGTATACTATGTGCTTGGAAACAAACTAATAAACCTCCACAAAGAGAAGGAAAATGGTTTATTAATGATTTATTAATCTGAATACCAGCAGCTTAAAAAACAATATGGAGATGTTGCACATTTAACAAAAAGCTTAGGTTCACAAATTTCCTCACATACAGGGCAAATCTTTTTCTACAACAGCTGAAATCATGGTTACAGTAACTTCCTATTCAGTCATTTCCTTAATTAAACCATTGAACTTTAATGTGAAATGCAGCCATTACAAAACCAGAAAGGAATCTGAACAATAACAATCCAGTCAAATGGGCAGTGCAATAAGCAACAGCAAGGTCAAGAACACTGGCTGGCACGTTTTGGTTGGAATCAATGATTCTGTGATTCCCTGAGATATTAAATGAAGGTCAAGTAAACTCTGTGCTGGATCAAAGCTGCATGAGCTGCATGATACGAAGCAGTGAAAACTTGGCACAAATGGGTTCTCCTTGGTAAAGGCTACTTAAAAAACATACTGTATGTCATCTTTTCCCCAAGTTCTTGAAAAGTAACAACTTTAGTCCAGCAATAGCTGTGCCTCATCATCATCTCAAACATCTGTCCTGTTCTGAAACCAAAGATTACCCAAATGGACGCATTTTTTGGTCCCTTTTTGCCTCCTTTCTACTCCGACCTTAAAGTCCCAAAAGGTCAATGTTCTCATCTTAAGCAAGCTCTTTCCTGTGGACAGTCACTACATTCACGCCTGTCTTGGCCTCCCACAAATGGTCCAAATGCCCACACAGCTACCTGGGAGGATGCTGGTCACCACTGCTCTATGCAGGGCAGTGCCTGCTGCATCAGCAGCACCGAGTCTGTTCCTTGAGCAGTGCCAGAAACCCCGCCTACCTGCAGGGTTGTGACACTGTCAGCATTCAGCCAACGAGGCACCACTGCAGGAAGCTGCAAGGAGTTCCAGGTGGGCTCCAGGCAGCACTCTGCCTCCACAGCTGTAAGCCCTGCACTGTGCACTCTGCCTCAGCAGCAGCAATGCAGCTCGTGTGTGCACCTACCTGACCTGGGCCACATCTGCATACCCAAACAGTCCCACCAGGCACAGATCTGGTCACAGAGCTGGGTTTTGATAGTATTCGACACTCTTAGCTCTTTCCTGCTGCCCAGACAGTGATGACTTTGTGGGTCTCTAGTTACACAGCCAGCTCACACTCTGGGTAGGTGTGAAGGGTCACAGAGTCACTGGAGGGAGGGGCATAATCTCTTTTCCAGGACAGTTTAGGTCTTGGGGCATAGTGACTTCCTGAAGACACAGGGCCACGAGCCAATCTAAACAGACAGCACCTTAGTTTTTGAGGCATCGATAGGTCATTAAAAAGTAAGAATAAAAAAGAGTTTACACAACAAATGCTATCAAAATTCTGGTGCCTACTACCTAGAATATAGATACTCACAGAGAAAACCTTACGTTTGTTCAGGATACTTTCTACTGGTGTAATCAAAGATTTTGCAAAATAATTGTAAATACATATAGACTGCCTTTTTTTGTTGTTGCTGTTCCTTACATGTTTTACACCCCTTAACTCAAAAGTGAAAGGCATGTTAGATGTGTGGAGCTGACTGACCCAGTGGATCCAACTGACCCAGTGGATCCAACTGACCCAGTGGATTCACGTTTACCATACTTGGGTTACCTTAAAACTTTAAACTGGGCTAAAGAAACAATGTTTAATTGTTAAGTGTAAACCTTGTTGCAGAGATCGATGCTCAATGAAATAGATACACTGAAACTTGTAATTATTCCAGGTATTACCATACCACCAAGAATACTTAGTTAAAAAACCAAAGAGACAAAACCTCAGTTAAGAGATTACTTTAAAGACACTGATCTGTTCAGGCTGTGCAATAAGACACAATGGTGTTCTCTTCTCTGCCTCATACAGGGCTCTTCTAAATGTTTGTCCTAGATAATTTCATTCTTAATTGGGGGGGAAAAAATCCATAAAGGTAAAAATCAAAAATTCCCTTAATTATGCATTTTAAAGTGCATGTTGTCTGCAGTCTGATCCAGCTCACAGACAGTGGGATTTTTTTCCATGTAATGGAATGATGGGTATCATGTTGCTAACTTCAATGCTGCAATCTGATTTGCACAGGCCAGCCCCAGTGGAGAGCTACTGAAATCAGCTGGATTCTTTTACAGTACAAGATAAGAGTGTACAGATAAGGCTGAAGACTGAGGGCTAGGCCTAGAGCCTGCTGATTTCTCTAACTGGCTGCACTAACATTCCAACAGAGCCCCCGTGGCTCTGCCAGCAGAGCTCTGCACTGGAGCAGGCAGTGCCCCAGCACACGCTGCAGGGCCCAGCCTTCACCTTAAGCTGGAAATGCCCTGCGGCAGTGTTCTGGATAAACAGAAATCTTGTTTTCACAGGTGTCAATCCAAAGTGACTTTTTGGTCCCGTTTACAAAACCCAGTGGGAAATGAATCCTGGATTTCTCTGTTGCTAGGTGCTCGTAAAACAAAACACCGCAAGTCTCTATGAGCTAGTAATTAGGTAATAATAGCCATCATAAAATTGCAAAATTCCTATATACTAGATAAGGCCATAATCCTGCTGGGTGATATAGATAACCAACTACTTTTTCCTTGAAATTAAACATAAATGTGATGATGTTTTCTAACATGCTATTCTTAATACTTTTACTTTACAAACTCTGTTAAGAGAAATATTTTTCAGTAATTGTTTAAGAAAAACAGTACTTATATAATAACCCTGTTAAACAGACTGACACACAGAGATATGGAGGCTTTGTTTGTAATGAAGATACTTTATTAAAGGGAAAATAAATCTGCTTCTGGGATGGATCTCCAAATTGAAAGGGTTTTTCAGGTGATGGAAGTGAGTATTGTGCTGGGTCTCCAGCCTGATTACTTCCTGCAGGGATGGTTTTGTCATTGTGCCACCACCACTCCCCTGTGACTTCTAAACAACCCAGGGTCACTGCGTCCTCTCTTTAATTAGTATCTCACTGCTGGAGGGAGGGCAGAATGTCAAGGAAAAAAAGAATGAGAAGACACTGTAAACAAAGGTCCTCAGGGGCATCTTAACAATTTGGACAAGGAATGAAAAAAATGCTCTTTTGTTGGCGGCAAAACGAAAAGGAATGGTTGGGGTGGTCCAAATTTTAATTTTAGTTACATGGATTTGGATAAAATAAAGACCAATCATGCTAAGAAAAAAATGAATTCTGTTCCCAAGAGGGCTTTATCACCCAGCAGATGAGGATGCATTCTACATTTTACAAGAAATCCAAGTCAAATGTAGTGCTCCAACCATAAGGCAAGCAAAGCCCTAAGGAATAGCCTCTGCTTCCTTAAGCACTATGACCGAACTCAGTTGGAGTGATAACAATTATTTTTGTTTGCATTAAAATAAAATTTCCAATGGGTATTTTTTGTACAAATATTTGGACTGCAATTTATACCTATATTTTTCACAGAAGAATTCAGATAATTGAGCAATAAAGCAAAATAGCATATAAAGCAGTAACAGAACTCTACCACCTTCACACTAGATAAGTAACTTGCCCTGAAAGTTCTCCAGACTGATGAATCAAAAAATAGCAAATATTACTAAAGACTGGACTTACCATAAGGAAAATGTGCATATGAGCACATGGGTTAAGAGTTAAAAACATTTACCTTTTTTACTTTCCAGAATCAACAATATGGTAGAGAAAATTACTTTTTTTTTTTTAGGTAAATATGACAAAAGGGCCAGTGCTTACACAAAATTTTATTTTCGTCAGATTTTGGAGTATTTTATAATATTTTGTAAACTACTCTTTTTCCTGTTGTCTCCTGGTAAATCAGGAAGTGAAATTTGATTTTAAGGCAAAACTCTGCTGACAGGAGGGTTTCTCTTTAAAGCTGACAGCATGAAAAGTTAAATGGCAGTTTGTCAGTCACTTGGCTATTGTAACACATAGTAGGTGGCCTTCCTCCTCCTGGAATTTCCTGCTCCAAGGTAGGCCCTCCGGTTACTCATGGCCTGAGTAAAGGGAAAAGAAACCACATATGCTTCAGAAGAAAACCATACATGCAAGGAGCTGCAGAAGAAACTGACATTTGGAATACTCCATGGAAACAGGAGCCCTAAATTCAACCAGGAGCCAGCACTCACACTCCATTCTACTGCCTGCTGCCTTGAGCATTCAGGCATGGATCTCTCTCAATTTCTGCTATCATTATGGCCACAGTTTATAAAAAATAATGCAATAATGCTAGTAAGGAAGAAGAGGAATAGACTCTGTAGCCTGTGGCTATGGCACTCATCCCAAATATAAGAAAACCGGATTCAAATCTTCTTCCTCATATTCTGTTTTCAAACTACTGAATGCAGAAACACACACAGAATGTATTTTGGTCCTTAGGTGCCCACAGAATTAGGTACGAGTTAAGGAAGAACTTTACTGGAGTGCCCCAATGACAGACTCAGCTGCTTAGCCCCTATAAGGATTCAAACGTTCCGTTCCTCTAATTAAAAACAATTGAGTAATTTGGGGTTGGTGACTTGTCTTTTCGGTCTTGTTTTAAGGCCCTGGATCAGGAAGTCTCATGAACCATAGACTTGTGTCAACAACTCTAACACGTCACTTCAGTTCATGGATGCTTGGTCCTCTTGAAGCTCCTGTGCCCTGAGCAGTGCAATCTCCAGAAGGTGAGGTTCAGCCTCAAAGGCCTAAGTTTGGCTGCAAGCTGAGCATTATTCCATGGTTTCAGTCTATACCACAAGAGTGACACTCACAAATACGCAGATGAGCTCAGATTCTACCTTTGGATCACAGCATAAATATATAATGAATCTCACATTTCATCTTAAATACATTTTAAAACTACTAAACATCTCCCATCTCTTCTGTGTAACACTGCAGTATTAAACTGAAGAACAGACTGATTTTGTAATTTTTTTTTTTTTTACAGGATCAGGTGTAGCTTTTAAATATTTCTCTTTTTTAATCAGTCTTTTGATTTTCATGACCTGACTTACGGTGCCAAACACTTAGGGCAGGTATAAGAGTGCCATTCTATGTGCCCTAACTCTTTTCCCACCTCACACAACCACAGCAGAAAATTCTTTTCAAAATATAAAACCAAGCAAACCCACCAAACTCACTGTGTGAGGGGAAATAAAAAGCACATTTGAATCGTATGAATTTTAGCTTTAAAAACATTGACATTGATTAAAGATTTCCATAGTGTACAATTTACAAGAAATTACCTCAGCAGGGTGAATGGATTCGGTTTCATAATCACAAAGTTCCCTAACTCCATGATATTATATTCCAAGCAAGCTTGTATATTAAGTTTAATTTCACTTTTTTCAGGAAGTGATTTTATTCAAGATTGAATACAGCTGTTAGCAGAGCTCACTGTTCCAAAAATGCTTCAATGCAAACTGAAAAAAAAAAGATGTTTCTGTAGGTGAGGACTTGCAGCCAAGCTCCATTTTCAGAAAACACTACTGAAAAAATAATCTTCAAATATTTAAATACTAAAGAATGGGAGAGGTCTGTGGAACACATTTGATGACTTAAATGAATTGCTCCATCTTCTTCGACAACAAAAGCTAGCAGACTCCCTGCTTTTACAAAAAGCCACACGACAGTAGATATACCTCTTTTTATTTCGTGCCAAGCATTAGTATCAAACCCTCACTTTTTGGGGGGTGGCTGGGGGTTTAGTTTCATTTACTATTTCATCTTGATTCTGTTCTTTTAATATACACAGAAATGTATGCTGGCATACAGAACAGGGCCTCTGCAGAGGAAACGCTGCCAGCTAAAAACACAGGATGTAATCGAGACCACAAGAGACACATACTCAGTTATAAATGTAACTATGCTGGAGGTATGGGAAGGAAAAAAAAAACCTCTTATTTTTCGCTGCCAGTTTTAATTGTTTCAGCGATATTTTCCCACTCGCATTTTGCGCCAGTATAATAAGAAGAAAAATAATCAAATTTAATTACTTTTGCAGCTAAGATAACTGCTGGATTCAGTATCCAGCAGCCCAGACGTCCATTTCTCCTTGCAGGAACTCCCCGGGTGTTTTACACACATCTCGGATGACAAGCACACACTCCCCGTGCAATGCGAGCTTGAGCAGGGCACTGCCTGGTCAAATAAGTACCAAACGCATAATTAAAAACAATACTAATATAATCTCAAAAAACCCCTCAGAAACTGAAAAAAAACCCCAAACTACCAAAAAACCCCCAAACAAACAAACAATAACAACTCAAAGAATAAAAAACAACACCTAAGGAAACTAAAATTTAAGACTGGTGGAAATACACAGTAGTAATCCATTTTCATCTCTGACTCGCATGCTTTGTGACAAGGGAACTGGGAAGTAAAACAGACTAAAAAAGGGGGGAGGAAAGTGAAAAAAAAAAAATCCTGTCTTCTGCAACAAAAAAATTTTCTCTGAAGCAGTCGAGAGTAAGCGAGATCCCTAAAACGCTTCCCATTTTAATAATAAACGGGTTTCATTATAAAAGGACACAAGACTTTTTAAACTGTAGTTAACAGGCGGCCTCAGCCTCCGAGCGCGGGGCGCGGCCCTCACAGCTCGGGGCGGGCTCGGGCCGCACCGCCTCCTTATCGCGCGTGCACGGCGCTTCCGACCGCGGCGGG
>VXBB01017652.1:953280-986556 GCA_013399915.1 Illadopsis cleaveri | reverse complement strand
GGGGAAACACCCCCGGGCTCCCCGGGGCTGGGGCGGCCGCTCCGCCCGGGACCGGCGGGAAACTGGCCCGGCTCGGATACAGCCCCGCAGCGCCCTGAGAATCGCTGGCTGAAGCCAAGGCAGCGGTCGCTCCCAAGGAGCGAGCCCTGCCACAGCCTTGGCGTTTGGGCATAGCAGGTGTTAACTTTTCTCTTAACTTCACGGCAACAGCCTGGCCCGAAGCGCGGGAGGAGCTCCAGTTCTGAGGCTCTCGCAGCCATCTTGTCTTTCAGCTCTGGAACTCGCCGAGCAGAACAAGTCCCTAAGAAAAGCTCCTAACGCTAAAATTCCCCGCTAGAGGGCACCCCAAAACCCCGCGGCAAGAGGAATAAAACTGTGTTCAATTAGGGAAATCGCATTTCGACTTTTTCGGAAAGTTTGTGTGTGATGTATTTAGAACACTCCACCGCCCGCCCACAGCCCCCAGTGCTGCAGAGCTGCCGCTCCGTTGCCAACAGCCTCCCTGAGTCACCGCAGTATATAAAGCAACCTTGAAGTTTGGAGGCTATCACTGTTACGCAGTATTTATATAAATTCACCAGTTCATAACGCACTTCAGAAATAGCACGGAAGTCAAAATTCCCCCTAGAATATTTTCTATATGAGTATGCTCAGTCTAAAAGGCAGATACACGTCCACATGCACAAGTGAAATGTGGAACGCAAAAACCCTTTTTCCAACCCTAACGAGGCTTCCCTGGTTGATGTGCAGGAAGAGGGAATAAATTCTGGTTTTGCTTAAACCAGTAAGAATTAATCCAGTAAGAGCAGAGTTAGCTCTAGAACCTAACTGGAGGAGTCCCTATGCTTCTCCATACTATGGCTCTAGAGTCCCACACAATTTTGCAGCAATGAAGCAGCTCTTGGGCATCAGCTAAAAAAGCTGTAGAGACTGATAAAGTCCTGGGATGTATTTGTCAGTTAACTTCCATCTGTCCAAAATGCTCTACAGCCCCTTCAAAAAGTGTGGTTTGTGCAGAAGAGATGTGTTCTGCCTTGAACTGAGAACATCACTTGAAGTTTCTTCTTTGCCCATTCAACATTTTTCCTTAGGAAATACAGTTCCTACAAAAAAAGGAAAGGAAGAGAAAACCACTTTGCACAAAAGCTTAAGACCTACATTTGAGCAGCAAAAAGCCCCTATTTGTGATAACAGACAGGATCTATTCATATGAAATTTGACAATACATGCTTTTATTTCTGCATCCACTGAAATCCATATTGTTACTCATTTGCTTAAAACTTCCATAACAGATTGCTAATATGCTTGGAATATCCTTTTTAATTTTAATTGTGTGCCAATTACCCCACCATTACAGCTTACTACTGCTTAGATTCTAAACTGTACACTAATTTTGAACTTTCTTTCAACAAAAGACCCACAGTACAAATATCCAAAGCCAATGTAAAATTTACATAGTTTTCAGTTTGTCCTCTTGAATGCCCTATCACAAAAGGGCACTTGTGGTAAAAGGGTCTAGTGGTTAACACATCACAATGGGATGCAAGAGCTATATAGGTTCTATTCTGCTTCTACCACTTTATAATTCCTCCACTGTGAATTCATTCCTCTCTCAGCGGAATACACATTGATAATCCTTGGATCATACTTTAAAGCTATTTTGAACCTACCAATGAAAAAGGAAGTATTAATACTATGATATTAAAGCTATGGTTGTTCCTTATTTACTGTTAGTTCTCCATTCTTATTTGAACATTTATAAAAAAACTGTTATTGCATATATTCTATCAATATCTTTTTACCCTTGGAATTTAAATAAGATTTGATCCAATATTAGTTATTACTATTGATTTCAAAAAATTCTGCTTGTACACTTGGAGCATCATCCAAACAGTTGGACAGTTTTGCCTGTGTTTCGTGTTACCTGTTTGGAATCTTGATGCCAATTCTTTTTTAAAATAGTTGACTCATACAACATTTGGGAGATCCAATTAGGTCTTCTTCTCAAATTAATACTGCTTTTGATTGTAACAGCAGAGAGAGTAGAATACTTGCAGTACTTCAGAAACAAGACTTACAATGAACAAATAACATCTAAATGAAATGTTACTGGAACATGCAATCAGTAGTTGTTTGACAAGCACTGGTTTAGGCAGGGTCAAGAGAGCCACTAGGTGGAATGACATTTCAATGCTTTTTTTGACCTTAGGTCTTGATATCTATATAATTTTGCACAAAAAAATTTGCACATAAATACACACATAAAAATTGTACATAAAACAAGTATAAACTGTATAAAGTAGGTGAATACTATTCTTCTGGTGATTATGGCAGAATGCACAGCACCCTGACTGATTGCTGTCACCTAATCCTCACTGTAGTGTCTTAAAAGCTCAGTAGTCAACATGGCAGACACGACACATGTTCAAGTGGGACAGGGAAAAGTTCCTTGCACTGCAGAGCTGAGTTGAGAACTGAAACCAGTACTGTTCCCTTCACACTGATTACTGTTATACTTTGATATGCTGATAACTTCAGGTAATTTAGTTTACAACCTAGAACTAAACAGAAGAATCTAAAGTATTATAGAGCTAATACACAGGCAAATAAAATAGTAGTGACCTGTTATCTTATTCATGTTTAATTACTGCTGGTTTTAACTGGGAAAAGTAAGGGGAGACAACAGAAAATGTGACAGGCACACAGGGAAAAGTGATATTTTTCTGTCTACCTTGCTGAAGTGATCTGGCAGGCTACTGCAAATATTATGAAATAGATAATGGCTAAACATTATGAAATAGATAATGACTGTATGAAATATGGAAAAGAGAAACATGGAGGCAGTCACCAGACAGAACACTCTGCATTTGCAGCCTGCAAACATTAACAATGGGGACTACACCTGATCTAAGCATCTGACTGACCATAAATAAATAAATAAATAAATAAATGTATATGTATATATATGTATGTGTATGTATGTATGTATCTGGACCAATTCAGATTTTCAGTTTAGCCAAAAGAACAGGCCAGCCTTGCAACAGGCAAGCAAATTAGAACTTTCTTTACCAGTTATAGGGAATTAGACAGTTGCAGTACCATTCTTCCAAACACAGAGTCAGGATTTATTTCTTTGGAGGTACAAAAGTGTTTTAACTAAAGGGACAATTTAGGGACTGCAATGTTCTAGAAGGTGGGCCTGCTGCTAGACTTTCTACCAGCTTGAGTATTATTGGAACAACTTCTTGTCTTGATTATTTGCAGACTACCCAAGCTATCCATTACTGGAAAGTGGATGACAAGCAAGTAGACTGGAATGGGGGAGATGTGGGACTGGGTTCATGAATTCCCCATGTGCTGGGTAATTACTTATTCCAGAGTTAGAACACTACTGAAGATTTGCTTTGTTTTGCTATAAATACTTTCATGAGGGCCAAGGCAATGAAGACTAACAGCCCCTGTCTGTCCTGGTTACACACAGAAAACTCATGATCAGCAAGCAATTACAAGGACATTCCTTGTTTTCCTCTGTACTTGGTTCAATCCTCACAGGGTGGTGGAAGTGGTGTCCACCAACAAAAATCACTGGGATTTTTTTAACACGTTTATTTGTCCTTTTTTACTTTCAGGGGTATATCTATAGATAAAACCAATCCTAGAGATAAAACAACTCCACAGTACCCCATTCTTCCAAATTTCTAGAAATAACACTGACATTGTAGATTTGTGGTGGATTCCTTGCTCACTTGGCCATAAAGCACAGAAGTCAGGTCAGAGGGGAGGAGAATTATGTAAATAATTCAATACTGATTTGAAAATGGTGGCTGAATAGCAGAGACAGATTGGATTTAAAATGCTAGCCTGCTGTGGCTGCTATCCTAGGCAGCTTTAGGATGTATTTGCCTATTCTTTGAGAATAAAATGGTGCCTTCAGTTGCAGAATGCAGAGCTTCCCTGAGAGAAGTAAAGAATTTTGCCCCACTTAAGCAAAAATGGCGCCATGGAATCATACAAAAAGGAGACATTTGCATTAGCTACAGATTCTTTCTCCATGCTCCCCTCCCTCCAGCCTGTGTGTTTGCCATTACTGTGGAGCACAGAGCACACAGATTACTCTTAGGGAGGAAGAGATTGTTGCTGGGGTCAGGCACAAGGTATTTCCTGAATTCATTATTTTCAAGTACAAAGTTTTGCAAGCCTGTTGTCTGCTCTGTCAGATAGCACTTTGTTTTCTGAGTATTTGAAATGCAACTAGAAGTTGTGCTTTAGAGAAGTTGTGCTTGTATGCAGCATTCAAATATATATAAGCACATGAATGTTTTAAAAAGTAAAAATACATTACAGTATATTATTTATATATACATTACATTATCAGTATACATAACCAGTATATTATTTGATACACTTTTTTATTTATATTTATATATGACATATATACTTGGGAATGTTGTAGTTCCCTAAATGCATGCTAATGAATGTGGCGTGTTGTCAATGAATTATAAAACACCCATTAATTCTTACTCAGTTTTCACAGTGTACAAAATAACAATCCTGGGTTTCATCTTTCCACAAAAAACAGACTGAAGAGGCTAAATTTTGACTAATTGCTTTCCAATCTAAGTCACTTGGCATATTTTTCTATTACATGCACAAACTTTAATTACTAATTGGATTTATTTAACATTTTTCATTCTTGAAGCACTGCACAAATAATGAAGCTTCTCAACATTATTATTACTATTCATATTTATTATTATTACTAAACTTTTCATTTACAGATGGTGGAACATCTGTAACCATTTTAGGGAGCTACTCTCAAGTGTAAACAGAAGACAGCAAGGTTTACAGACTTTTCTTCATTTGTGCATTGGTTTTTAAAAGCCTGTTCACTAACACAGCATCCAGTTGAGAACTGAGTGTCTTAAACACCTTCATAGTAAAATCTTTTGCTCATCTATGCCATACTCAACCTCACTGACAAGGACCAGAACATAAATGTCCTCTAGCCTTAAACTTGCTTGACTAAATAGAAAATAACTATGAGCCATAAGCAGCAGCTCCCAAGTTAGCTGTAGTGGATCATTCCTGGGCACAAGAAGTACTGAAGCAGTCTGTTACTATTATTCCCAGCTTCTTTATGTCCTTAAAACCTACCTGATGACACAATTTTGTAAATTTTTTTTCACTGAATGTGATCCTACTTATTGCCTTTGAAATCTTAAAGACTGGTAGTAGGCAATTACAGAAAAAGTGATCTGCATCTGGCCTGGACCCTCAGTTATTGCACCACAGCCAGCATGGCATGATTTTCACATTAAATCTCAAAAGGTTTTGTTTTTAGCAGTTAAGGACTTGCTTAAATTTGGATTAGGACATTTATCCCAAAGTTAAAACTTAAATTCTTCTTGAAGTTAACATCAAATCCTTCCTTTTCTACCTTAAATCTGGTTTAGTAGCTCTGGAAATCAGCCTAGATCACATTTTTCAATATGGGCAGTGGGAGAGGAAGCTTCCCCATTTGCCCTGTGGATTTACTTCAAACTTGCTTTTGGAGGTTTGCCTTCAAAAAGAACAAGTGTGCAGTTCCCTTTTTTGACTCTCTGCTGGGCATTTGAGGAAGGGTGACAACTGAGACAGTGCCCTCTGTAAGTACAACCAACACAGGCTGAGACCAGCATCTCATTTCACATCACCAACAAACAGCCATGGAACACTGACAACTTTGTGCCCTTCCTACTGACTACTATGCCTTTAGTCAGTAACATCAGATTGGAAATTAGGTATGTTAGGAGAAACAAAGACTTTTTTAAATAAAGGCATGTCAAAATCATTCACATCTTTATAAACTAACTACACTCTCATTCTAAAGCCTTGAGGATTATAAATGATGAGACAATTTGCCAGATGTAAAATAAGTGAAAACAGAACTATCAGAAACCATATAACTTCTGCTGAAGTTACTTGCACAATCTGTGAAAAGCAAAAGTATAGAGAGCTGGGCACAGAGGCAGCACTTGATTTAAAATTATTTATCTTATAGCAATGTAGTTCAATCAACCCTTTTATTAGTCAGGAAGAAGATAAAGGATTCACCCCTATCTTCCATAAATCAGGGCATGGAAGTAAGGAGAGAGTTTTAAATATATAAGGAGGCATATGATCTGGAAGATGGATACACAAGGAGGGTGCAGAGACAAAACACAACCAATCTGAGCTAATCTCTCCATCAGTATCAGGGATAAGCATCATGCAGCAAAAACAACAAACCTCACAACAGTTACTGACAATAAAACCCTTTACTTAATTCTGAACTTTTTCTTATTAAATAGTTAAATTATAATTTCAAAATGATCTTTGCTTCCTTTAAAAATCTTGAAAATTAATTGGGGCAAAGAAACAATAACTCAGCCTGAAGCAGAATGCTCTCAACTTACTGTTTCATTGAAATCTCTAAAGATGATACATTTCAAGTGAACTAAAACGTTCCATTGCAGCTGGACTCCAAATGCATTGCCTTTTATTCCCAGTTTCCAAATTCCAGCAACTCAAAAAATTCTTCAGATAGTTCTTTCTTTATCAGATAAATGACAGTCCTCCAAACTATCCAGTCTTTTGATCTACTTTATAAGGCATAAACCCCAGACAGATAAGATATGGTTATGTTTAAAACTAATTAACAGACCCATGCTTTAAGGCAAATTAGGTTTCTTCGAGGTGTTGGGATGTTAGAAGAGGTTGGCAAAGCTCCTTGGGAGTGGAAAGACCTCTGCCTGTAGCACCCTGCTCCACCACACACCTGCCATCTCAACATCTGTGCACCAGTTGTTTGCTGCTCTGCTTTCCTTGTTTGTTTTTAGCTGCAGATATGAAGTACAGTGTGCTGTGCCCTATTTACATGAACGAAAAGACCTATTTACAAATACATCTTAGCCTTTGCAAATCTGATTTCTCCCTAAATATTACATGCCTTCCTCATTCCATTTTCACTTTATGAACTTGTTCATGTTCTGTGATATGAAGATGGTTTTACCAGTAAGAACAGACTGATTGATTGGATTATTTCCTTATTCTGTACAACAGCAGTCATTGTTTACTCAGAAAAGGTAGCTCATTTTCCCCATTTCCACACTTTGAAATTAAATTAATTTCCTCATTTCATTTGTAATTATGAAAATAAATATGTATTTTTAAATATATTTCAATTAGACTTTTATCACTACTGTTGGTTTATTTTATACCAAAGACAACAACAACTAGGATTGAAATACTCTAACACTATGGCACAGGATTTTCTCTAGAAACCTTCTAATTCTAGTTTGAGTTTCACAATTACTTTTTCCTCTACTACACCATAAAAGTAATATTTAATGTTTAACTTCTGAAACTCATTTTTTACTTACAGATTACAGAAGTGCCTGACTCTAGGCAGTGTTCTATATGGCAATAACATTTATGTAATAAATTAGTAGTATCTCACATTAATATAATCCCTTTTATAAAATATAAAGGTAAGTAATAATTGTGATTGATTTCCTCAGACTGCCAGGACATCAATCTCACATTTTACTTTGCACATCATCAGCTGTTTTCTCCAATGGTAAATGAGAATTCACTAGTGCAAAGTTTCTTAAATTTCTTTCAGCAACAATGCTGAAAGAACATAAACATTTCCCCCCTTATCCTGCTTGTTCCTAGTATTCATTTTTGCTGTTTATTTTTAACCTGGACTGGTTCCCAGATCTATTTCATTGTATGGCCCCACTAAGAGCTCTGCTGGCATTGTTGATGGGGTAATGTGGGGAGAAAGAATGGCTGGAGACAAAGAGAGATGCTTAAAGTTGGTACCGCTACAAAAGAACACATCTGAGAACACAGCTTTAGTTTTACAATGTATCTTCTGTATTATAGGATACTGATCTGAACTGAGCTGCAGACCTTGGAGCACAAATTACGAGCACTTAATGTTCGTCTGCTGTTCATGTCCTTTAGACACAGTACTTGCACCAGCTGCTTCTATTGATACCATACAGCAACAACTCTGTTTGTTGACTACTGGAGAGCAGTGAATGTTCTTACTACAAGTTGGGCTTTGGCAGATGAGCGTTTGCAAGCCTGCCTCTAGTAATTTGAGGTATTGCTGCCTCCAGGTGTCCTTTTTGCTCTTCTGCCAAAAATGCCTGTCTGGCAGAGTGAGCAGAAGGGAATGCTCGAGCCTCAGCTGCTCCAAATACAGCGGGTGGTATCTCAGCTCAGCAAAACTTTTCCCCCACATTTCCTCAGCCTCCTGCACCACTAGAATTACTTTTCAGGCACTCCAGCTCCTGACTGTGAGAAGAATTTTATTTCCATAGCACAGACTGAGGAGGAGGCTGGAAGGTGAGCTTCCATGTGCTTGCAAGCTATTCTTTCTGTTGCTGCTCTTCTGTGTTCCCTTGGCTGCTGTGTCCTTACCCCCTTTCCCAACTAGATTCTCTTCAGTGAGGCTCTATGTCTGTCCCAGATGCATTGCTTTTTCACCTTCTGTCTGCAGCACACTTTCCTCTCTGATCCTAGGTAGTTACCAAGGTAGGGACACCTTCCTCCAAGAGGGAGTGCTGATGATGCTGTAGGATCAAGCAAGGCAAATTTGAGTGGCAGCACCAAACTCTTCCAGGGAACAGCAGAGGCATGGGCAGGTGCCCCCTTGCTGCCTTCACTGAGGTGTGTGAGTAGGGAGAGGGTAGGCAAGGAGGGTATGAGGAGGGTATGGTTAAATGGGGAAAGTAATGTTTGACATCTGTGTCAGATTCACTAGAGCTAATCCATAAACCCCCTTAAATTATTGCTTGCATAGGAATAGTTTAAAAGCGCATTTTTCTCATGTTTCTCCATTCTGTAACTGATCTAGAGTCAAGAGGCTTGTGGTCAGGATTAAAAATAAGGAGGCTCAGCCTGTGTCTTTTTCAAAATTAATGGCATTTGTGACACATCCTGAGTTATGACTCTAACAGAAGAAAATGTCTTATGACCAGAGTTACTTGGGTGGAGCCTTTAGCTAAGCAAAAGCTGAAAAACAGCTCTTCAGTGCTTTCTTTATGATTTTAAATTGTAATCTTGTTATGAAAATTAACCTTAGGAAGGCAACAAGGAATTTCCAGAGGAGGACTGTTGCTAGGGACTTGCATGGTTTGGCAGTAAAATACTGCAGTTTGTAATAAGCAATTTTCTACTGTTGATTTAATAATATTTAATAGATGGTACTCTAAGTTTCTATGTTATTCGAAAAACAGTTGCTGCCTCTGAGCTTTACTGTTGTTCTCTCTGTGTATCTTTAGACAACATAGGGTATATCTACACAGACTTCTCCCTATAGACTTGGAATTACACAGCCTGTGCACCTGGACCAGCAGTCACCTCACAGCACCTCAGCAGGATTTGTCCCAGCATATTTTCCCATTGGCTCTGGGCTGATGCAAAGTGATATCAGCATGATAAAAAAATCATGTGAAAACACTTGCAGATACCTTAGGGGTATCCCTTAGGGGTACTCCCAGCAGCTGCTCTGCTAATCGAGGAATACTGGGGGACATGAGGGAATTCTAACTGCCCACCTAGAAGAGCTGCATCGGTCTCCCACGGACTCCTGCTCTGCCCTTTGCCATACCAGCTAGGTGGTGGTCCCTGCCTCTGGTGCTTTTACTGTGAATCTGGAATGTGTTGGCTGAGCTGCAGGAGAACACACATACACCCTCAGCCCTCCCCCACCGCCAAATTTAGTGGGTTGTTAAAAGGGGTGAATTGCATTTTATCTAAGAGAACCATACCCCAAGGATTAAAGGAAAAATATGAGAGATCTTTTTCTTTGCAGCATTAACTTTTCTGGACCACACTTCTCACTGGTTGTGCTACCATAACACTTAGTTCATAATAAGAAACTTCAAGTCTTCACTGCCTCACTCCATTTGCCATTAAAACTCCCCTAAAAGGCGACAAGCATCTAATTTTCTTCTCGATCCATCTGCGACTTGTGTCGGCGCCATGCTGAGGGCAGCAGGAGCCGAGGGTGCTGGGAACACTCGGCAATACCCAGAACCTGGAGCTTGTGTTTAAGCCACAGCTCCCTGCCAGCTGGAGACACATTTAACATTCCCTGCATGACTTCAGCAGTTCAGCCACTTTCCCACATTCCACAGCTGGCCTCCCACCACCGCTCAGCCTGCAAGCACACACCACACCGGGGTCATATTCTTGCCATCAATTCTCAAGTACAACTTGCTAGTGAAAGCACTGGAGAGTTCTGTTTAAAATGTGATGGCACCGTAAGACCGGCATGTCCTGGCATCTCCGAAGCAGCAAGGCGACATATAAAGAAGTACTTTCCCTATGCTCTTCAGCTCTTCTGTGTTTTACAAAAGCTCTGCATATCTTGGGAGCCACAAAATGGTTGGGTGGCAACCCTGTAAAGTCCCAGAACAAATCCCTACCACTGTGAGTAATCCCAGTGCTGTACAATAGGACACATAAAGTCCTTCAGGACTGCATCCATGGAGGTTTATTGTTAATAGTTCTCTTTTCTGACTGCAAATTCATGTTGCTTCACATGTACACCACATCCATTTTTGTCACTGTGCAGAAGCTAAAAAAAGGAAGCATGAAGTCTGGAGATGTCAATTTTTAATACCATAATTAGCTTGATGGATTACAGTGGTTTGTATTTTTTTATGTCTACAAATTGAACTGGCTCGTGCCTTGTCATGCTTCTTGTGTCCTTAAAAAATCAACAACAACAATTTTCAGAAAGAATTGATGAAGATATCTAAATTCAGTAAATTTCAGTAACAATTCACAACGGCAACATTCCAGCAATTTGTACTTAGAATTTATCTTAAAAGCCAAAACTATTCGAACAATTTATAGGTTAAGCATCATGATTTCATGGGGATCACTAGAAGGGAAGCCTATTGTATGATTTGTATCTGAATTCCTCATTTATCTATTACCAATCACATCAGTTGTTAGGGACTGAGCAAATAAAGAATACTTGCACAAAATTAAACCTGCATGTCTGGGTGTGCTGGGCAGAAAGTTCATGTTCGTTTTCCCTGGAAACAATGAATAAGTGAACATATATCATTGAATTTCTGGAGTGCAACACAGGACTATTAATTCCACAGAAATAATTATTTGTGTAGCTGAAGTGATCTTGACATGAATGTACAGCAAATGAATGTATCACATCTCATGAGATAATCACAGCAGTTGTGAAACTGGGCAGGGAACAATGCAATGCCTGGACATTTGTCATGTATCATTTTAGATCTGTTTTGGTACATAAATAGGACCTCATCATTCTCTAGCACCTTAAAGCAACATGAGAAAATATTTACCAGAAGATGTATTTTATTTCTATTTTATCTTTTGATATTTAATACTTACTTTACTGATGTTTGAATGAATGCCTTAGAAAATTAATCCAGTCATATTATCATTGAAGTATAATGACTTTTGGCCCACATTTTGAAGTATCAAGTAACATCCTCTCACTTACTTAAAAAAACTTAGTCACTGATAAAAGACAAGGAACACTCAAATAAGATGGTCGCCACGTCTGAAAAAAAAAAAACAAAACCAAAAACCAGAGAAGCATATTTTGTATGAATTATTTTCTATAAGCTAGTTTTGAGCGAAGTTCCAGTTTATGAGTTAACATAACAAATGAAATACACTCTAGCTCCAGTTGATACAAATTCATCATGGAAGAAG
This sequence comes from Illadopsis cleaveri, assembly GCA_013399915.1. Lineage (NCBI taxonomy): Eukaryota > Metazoa > Chordata > Aves > Passeriformes > Timaliidae > Illadopsis > Illadopsis cleaveri. The sequence goes on along the minus strand of VXBB01017652.1, from coordinate 974,814 downwards.
CGACAACCCCTTATCTGCACCAGGACTGTTGACACCAGTACACAGAAGGAGTGGCTACAAATCCATGCCACTATTAGAAGAAAATAATGTGCTGCCATTGACGAGAAGGTAGATTTATATTAGTAAATATTAAAATGTTATTAAGGCAGAATTCTTTACAGCCACAAGACATGCTGTGTAGCATAATATTCTTACAGTCTTAAAGGAAATGTGATAGTTGCAATTGAAAGTGAACTCTTAAAGCTTTTGGAGTTTTTCACTCTCCATTTGCTGGGCATAAGCCCGTTCAAGTTAATATGGGTGATGTTACCCATAGCAACACAAATTTCACCAAAGCCCACAGGGAAACCTCTCCACAGCACAGTGGTCACAGCTTTGACTTTACTGATGTGCAGCAGCCATGTGCCTTTATATCTGGCATTTCCTTTTACTCTCCTCAGACTATAATTCTTGCACACCTAAGTACCAGTCACTATCTAAACCCAGGATGTCCCCACAGGGAGCTTGTTTAGACCTGCAGGCACAAAACTGTGTACCAGCAAATGGTGGATTCCTCTCTCAGTCTACCCAGTGGCTATCCATCAGTTTTTGCACCTACACCACCAAGATATTCATTTGACTTTGCAAGCCAGAACCTTCCTCTGGCTTCCCAGAATATACAAAAAGCCATCTAATTTAGAAAGAAAGAACTCATTAGATCTTGAAGGAACTTTTTTGTATTAAAAATATGAGGGAAAGGTACTGGCAACAGCTGGCAACATAACATGAATTGCATCTGACAGAAAGGCTTAATTCAAAGGACAGTAATTTGAGAAAATATACTTCAAAGGTAATAAAGTCCCCCAACATTCACTTCTTGATTGGGCTGCATGGAAGAGCACTCTCTAATGCTGTTAGCAAACATGCTACAGGATTGCTAATGAAATTTTTTATCTACTTCTCCCACAAGAGTCCATGCACTACTCCTAAATTATGATTTTTAAAGCAATAATTCTGGCATGTCACTGTTCTCCAGCTGAGTATCTGTCCAGACAAATGAGAGGCCTTTTTTTGAAAACTGAAAGTTATTCTCCACTGATGGATTGAAGGTCTTGACAACATAAAATGATTGTTTTTCCTCTTATTATCAGCTCTAGTATAGAGTAGAATATAATTATTCTATCACAACTGCAATAAACTGCAATTTCAGGCAGCAGTGTGAATAACTTTTAGTCAATGAGCAGTAAAAACAGCTCAGTGAAAGTGAAAAGATTGTATAGGTTAAACACCTGAATTTCAAGTCTGCAAATAACACAAAAACCTGTTTTCATCTCTGATGAGTGAGTGTTGTGATTATCTAAAATTGCACAGGATTAGTACTATTCCAACAGAAACCAAAGGTCAAGAGGTCTTGATTAAGAAAAAGGATTTTTGAAAGAAAACATAATCTATTTGAAACAAATGCAGGCCCCTGCACCTGGGGAGAAATAACCTCACACACCAGCACAGGCTGAGAGCTGACCTGCTGGGAAGCAGCTCCATGGAGAAGGACCTGGGGATCCTGGTGGACAACCTGCTGTCCCTGAGCCAGCAGTGCCCTTGTGGCCAAGAAGGCCAGTGGGATCCTGGGGTGCTTTAGGAAGAGCATTGCCAGCAGGTCAGAGGAGCTGATCCTGCCCCTCTGCTCAGCCCTGGTGCTGTGTCCAGTTCTGGGCTTATCAGGAAAAGAGAGACAGGGAGCTCCTGGAGCAGGTCCAGCAGAGGACTATGAAGATAATTAAAGACTGGAGCATCTCTCTTATGGAGAATGGCTGAGGGAGCTGGGCCTGTTCAACTTCCAGAAGAGACAACTGAGAGGGGACCTCATCAATGTCCGTGAGTATCTGAAGAGAGGAGAGGATGGCCCAGGCTCTGCTCTGTGGTACCAACCAACATGACAAGAGGCAAAGGGCAGAAACTGATGAACATAAGGAAGAACTTTACTGTGCAGTGACTGAGCACTGGAACAGGTTGCCCAGAGAGGCTGTGGAGTCTCTCTCACTGGAAATATTGCAGAACTGTCTGGATACAATCCTGTGCCACATGCTCTGGGATGGTCTCACTTAAACAGAGAGGTTGGACAAAATTACCTACTCTGGGGTCTCTTCCAAACTGACCTATTCTGTGATTCTGTGATTTATGTTTATAATTTCCCTGTAAGCTTTGACCTTTCTCTTCTGGACACGGAACTAAGTTTGGAACATTTTTCATATACATCAATTAATGTCCATTTCTCTGTAATGTCATCAACTGCACACAATCTCATTAATTGTTGTACAATTAAGTCATATACTATACATTTAAATTCATATCCTACATTACCTTCCATTTTTACATACATCCATTAATATTAAGTTTTTCATTAAAAATGTTCATTCAGGTATAGTCTCTACATAAAAATAAACGGCGTAATGGGAACTGAAGGTAGCCAGTTAATGAAAAACTGAAGAAATAACATTAGTTGCAAGCACTACAAGAACTATTATGATGTATATGTATGCAAAAGTATCCAAAGTAATTTATTCTAAAATAAAAAATTAAAAATAACTAGAATAAATATAAAATAATACTGGTGATTCTGGAGACTCCTAGTATTATAATGTGAAACACAAGTATTTCTGGGACTAATGACATGCTGAACTGCAGTTACAATTCAGATTATCCACTTTTAGAGTCTACCAACTGGCTTGTTGCTGTGGCTCTCCTTTATTCCCTCAGTGAATTGTTTGCCTTTCATGGGTTACTGTACCAAAGCAAGGACATGTATATCGATGCTTATTAGTCACAGAAATAAGGGTGCCCAAACCAATCAGAATTAATTTTGCAGTATGTTAAATAACTATTAGTCCATACTTGCAGCTCCCAAATTCAGGTACACATTCCCGTGTCCAAACTGAGTTCAGGTTTTGCTATACCCTTGCCATTATTTTGTATATATAATTTACTCCTTAAGCTGTACAGGTGAAAACACAGTCATGCCCCTCAATGCACTCAGCCACCATGGGATAGAATTACACGCCAATGTTCTCTCCTCCTGTTTATGTTGTAAGTTCCAAGAATGACTATCATATGAGTACAATGGAGGTCTTTTTAGCAGTATGCTGACATGAAAGAAAAGTTCAGCTATGTTGTTTAATTGTGTATACACCAGTGCTAGGCAACTCTCCAAACCTTACTGTAAACATTGTTTAAGGTTCATCCAGATCAGCATGATAATGAGGCTTGTGCTTTTTAGGCTTAGCTTTTAATGACAGTTGCTTTTCTTTATGGTTTTATATTTACCTCTTCTGAAGCACAGTTAGAAGCATCATACCAGGCTGTACTTTTTCTTTTACAGATTGATAGGTTGTCTTCTAAAGTCTTTGTCTAATATTCTGTTTACATCGTGTTGTTTTCCTGGATGGAGAACTGATCTATTGTCTTTTGTTAGTTTGTCTGGAGAACATATTCATCACTGCCTAACAAATGGAAATACTAGATTAGTAAGGAAAAAAGTGCATATTCAACAAACGTGATGTTGAAGACTTTAATGGAGCCAAAAATACTTAAAAGTTCCACAAAATGTATGGTTACTCTGAAAATATCATTCATGTTCTAACAAGTATGTATGCACATAATAATGTACAAATGGTACCATTGCCTCTAATGTATAATCATTAGGAAGTTATTTTTGTTAATGTAAAGACATCTTCAACTAGAAAAATATACATCTGAGACCAAAAATAAAGGACATATGCTTCTTCAGTGGTGAGTTGTTCGAAATGCAGAGTGAGTGTGTGTAGGCAGACAATTATGAGACAAAGAACACTGCATTCCTAAACTTCAGTTCAATTTAAGAAGAAAGTTCATTTATTGCTGAAAGAACACAATTTACAGTGTTCCAAGTTTCTATTATATAAATGCTGCTGCATTTTCTTTTCAGCAGGACAGTGAAATTTTACTAAGAAATGGCCATTAGATTTCATATAAATGCAGTCTTCATGTGAAACCCCTTTTTGGGGATGAGTACTGCAACGTGCTTTTTTCTAAATGGTTTTTATTTTGCAACATAACAGAAAAATCAGTGCAATATTTACCCAACCCCAACTATATTTTTTTAAAAATTTAGTACAGCACATCAACATTTTAATCTATGTGCTTGCCAGAATTTAAGCAATTCAGAGCTCTGGTAAAGACAGGCAAAATACTTCAGACTTGGTCTGCAAAGGTCAGATAGAACTTCAGATTTTAAATCATATGAATATTCTTAACTACATTAATAAGTTCCAAATGCTGTTTTCATGATTAAGCATTTTACAAATTGTGACAAAGGTTGTTAAAACTGACAGAAATAAAGTATTAGCAAAAAATCCCATCTCTGTTGCAGCTGAGATGTATATATAGGTCTTCTGACAATGAGATTAATGCATTGCATTGCTCTTTATCAGGCCTGCAATGAGCCTGACATTATCTCTGAACACTGGACATTTCCCTAATAGTACCCATTAGTCACAAGATATTGAACTTATGGAATGCAACAGTTTTAAAAAAAGTAGTAGTCTACCTTAAACCCAAGGATTATCACACAAAACACTTCTACTATCCCTTTTGCTTATTCCTAGGGGCATTTCGTGCCCTGGGTTTCCTGAGGCACAAAGCCCCCTGTGCCCCAGTGGATGCCTGGCCTGTGTGCAGGGCTGCCAGCCTGCTCCAAGGGGACAAAGAGGAATGAACAGTAAACTGCATCAATTGCCAAGTACCTTCCAGTGTGCCATGCCCAGCTTCCAGAGACAACCTTCCTGACCACCTGGGCTCACAGGAATAGAACATCAAACAAAAGAAAAAATATAAGAAAATCTGCTTTTCCTTTATGATCTATTTTATTTCAAATAAACATCCTCTTCTGTTGCTGTCTGAAGGTTTGGTTGGATCCTTGGCACTTTCTTACATCACTCAAAGACAAGAGAAAACGGTCTCCTCAACTATGAGAGCTGTTCAGCCAAAATCATGATCATCACCTTCCCTGGCACAACAACACTCTAGGAAGGCAGGAGTGTCATGGGAAGAAAACAAGGTAGAAGGGGTTACGCACCCCTCAAACCTGCCCAGTATGGGGATTCAGCTTGTACTGGGAATGGATGCAGGAAGAGTGAGCAGAAAGAGCATCCACTTGAGGACAAAACAGCTCCCTTGTACCTGCAAGGGTCTGGGTCACTCTGAGAATGAAAAGCCAGGAAATTATTGCACATCTTAGATGCAACTAAGTTCACCAATTTATTTTTTGTTCTCAGTAACATTTTTTTTGTAAAAGACCACTGACAGTGCCTTAGTGAATGCTTCTGTGCAGGTGCTAATAAGATTTTAGGGATACTTGCTCCTTCCTTGCTGAAACAAGTTGGTATGTTTGGAAATTAATTGCCTAAAATCAGAAATTTCAAACTTAATTGGAAAGAAAGAAAAAGAAAAATGTAAAAAGAAATTAAAAATAGATACTTCAGGAGTGAAACATAAAACTCTAATAAATTAATTCAAGGAAAAAATAATTTTTTCCTATAGAATTATTACTAAAATGCAATAAAGACCAGGAAATACAAACATACATATTTAAATGCTTCATATATTTATGCTCCAATGCATGTCTAGAAAAAGAAAACATAGATCGTTTACCCAGCATAATGCTCTCTTTAACTAGAAAAATATTTAATTTCAAGTATTCCTAATGTGTAACTTGATTCTCAGTTCTTAGCTACATATCAGTCATGGGATACATTCCATAGTTATGAAGCATTACCTTGAGAGATTTCATGCTTCCAAGCACACGGCCAATTTCTGCCCTTGGATGCAAATGTACAATTCTCTTTGAAGTCTCTAAGAATCACAAAAGTAGAACATGTTGCACACTGCAACTGAGTTTTTTTCTGTACTTAGCGTCAAATTCTACTCGGCATTACTTATTTAACTCCACTCCTCTCCAATTTTAATTGGAGGGCTACAACTGAGCAGAGTTGGTCTCTCCTGCCAACACTTACTGTAATTAAATTAAATATATATGTATATATGCATCATAGTAAATGTGGGTTTTATAAAGCTAAGCAACTTCATATTCATTCCTCTGTATAACATAAATTTTACTTCTAAAACTTCTGGTATTTAATTAAATGTGTTAATATAGTTATGATACACTCAGGTAATTACTTGTGTTTTGCACTACTGCACATCCTAGAAACCTTTCAATTTAAAATTAAATCCAAGATACCTGTGGTAATTTCAGTACTTATAATTCTCAAGAAAAGAGACATCAAAAAGAATGCAGAGAAATCTCATCTGTGTTCTGCCAAGTGCTCTGCAGCCCAGTTCCGAATACTGCAGGCAGGCAAAATGCTCACTTAGTGAAGTGAATAAATATTAATTGTGCATTTATTTACTTCTGCTGTTACTGGATTTAGTCATATAATTAAAACTATTAAAATCATTAATTAGAGGACAATATAGTTAATAGAGTTTTAGGTGACACAAGTTTAGCACACTGAGTCAGCTTAATTAAGTCTTGTCTACATTTGGAAAATTACCAGAACTACTCTGAAATAACCCTAGATAGGGATGTGTAGATACATGAACATCTATATGGGAATTTAATATGCTCAATAATTCCAGAAAAGCATTTCCTTATAAATTCCATTATATTTTTAAGTGCAGACAAGCTCTAAATCTTGTTGGCATCAATATTCTGCACCGTTGACAGCTTTTACTCTCTATCACTCCAGCGTGTTTACTTCAGTATGATCAAACCTTTAAGGCTTCATCCTGGAAAGAAGCAGGAACAGAAGCCTCATGCATCCATGAGCAGATTTAAATATAACTACATCTACAAGTAACAAGGCAATCACCTTGCAGAAGAAGAATTCCTTTTCTTGTTTAGCTGGCTTTGAAAGTAGATTAAGCTGTTTTGGACAATGGCACTCTTTTTTTCAAGAAAACTCCGTCCACTTGAAACTATTTGGGGATAAATTTTCCAGAATACCTAACAAATCCTCACACCTGGCCTTCCACCAGTGCTCGCTGTGCTAATATCGTGCCCAGTGCTGGCACAGCAGTTACCTCTCCAGGATCCCTGCTGTCAGAATCAAGGAACTAGATGCCAAATATCATTCTCAGGGGATGACTGCACACAAGAGAGATGCAGAATGGAACTATACGCTGAAAAACTCTGAGATTTTGTCATTTTTGAGTGTTAACATCACCAATATAACCTGTGATTAAAAAAAAACCAAAGCAACCCAACATCCAAAATGAAGAAAACCAAAAGCTACAGAACAGAGATGTTAAACCTGAACAAAATAAAAAGGATCTTTTCATGTTTTGATGCAGTTATAGCTTCAGGACAGCATACTCAAACTGCAAAATCACTCTGCATTATTTGCAGCCCCTCCATAAAACCCACAAAAGGGCTGTGTTGCTTCACAAGAGTAGACTGTGACAGAAAAATACAAACTCTCTGTGCCTCTTGTTTGGAGAATCATGATCTCCACCACCGCCGAAGGCTATAACATGCACTCATTCTGGCCACTTCACATAAAATGAACTAAAATATACAGATCATTCTATTTCAGCTACAGAAACTGCAAATGCTATTCTGCAGTGATGACTTGAGCACTTCTAACCCGCTATTGGTCCTACTTTTTCCTCCAAGTGATCTTAATTTAATCAGAAAGCCCACCTTTCTGCTCACCAAAGCAGGCTAGAATCTTATTTCTAGTACAAACATGGGATCTCCTCAGGCTGAAGTGATGGACTTAGTCTTGAGCTGACTGACACAAGACCAGAGCAGGGTGTTTGGACACGGAAGTGTTCTGCCATAGTACAAACAGCACAAATGAGCAAGGAAAACTTTAATGTAAGAAAGCATATCTCTCTATGCATGAAGTCTAAAGACAAAACAATATGTTACTATAAATTCTGAGTTTCATTCTGACTGATATACTGCATAATTTCAACTGAGCTCTACTCCTCATGCATACTCTTCTGATCCTTTATATTGAGATGGGAGCCTTTTGGGTTTCTTTTCTGTTTAGCCACTTCTGATATTCTGATAGGAGCAGTATATTCTGTCTGCTAAGTGGATACTAACTCCATTTAGTCTTTCCTATACTGTATACTTTCTTGGATTCAGATTCATGCCAGGTCTATCAATATAAGAGAATTTATGAGCATATAAAATATCAAAAAGATTTGCACCACCACCACATCGCTTGAGAGAGCGTTCAGGAAGTCTTTGCATTTACTCTAGTTTCAATGTAATAAGGAAACAAATGTATAAGCTACAAGAAGTAAAAAGAAATGCCAGACTCTTGAGTTCTACAAAGTTTACCTCTGTAACTCTATATCCAGTATCACAACAGGATTGCAGCGGATAAGAGGCAAAGGTAACTGACACATTTGCCCCAGGAGCACCTTCTGTCCTCTCATAATCTGTACAAAACAAGGCCTTATCCAGAGGTCTTGTCTGTCTGTTCCCTAAAATCATCCGTTGTTTTTGTAAAAATAACCTTTTATTCTTGCTGAACTTTAGCAGTCCCCAAACTGAGTTCTTGCAGAATACTGCCTTTAATCTCCTTTTGTTGAGATGCAACTCCCCATGGATGGCCTGGCAGCTGGAGGTGTCTTCTTGTGCCATGCTCTGGCATACATGCCACAGCCTCTCCACTGAATTTGGCTTCTGCCCTTCTCTGCTCTTTTCACTTATTCTTTTCCCTTATCTGTTCCCTACAGTAATTTTCCTCTTTCAAAATTAGTTTTCCTTACATTTTCCCTCCATCTGGCTTCATACTTTTCAGTTACCTTTTCCTCTTTTCCTGTCTCAAATGACAACACAAGGCTCAAGAGACAGGTCTACAGCCAGCTTTTCAGAGCCCATTTAAGCCACTTCCAGAGACAAGCTCAGTGCTGGGGGCAGAGAAATCAAACTGGAACAGTCCCATGGAACCACCTCCCTTCTGTGCAAACCCACTGCTCTCGAGACCAGGTGCTCTGGGCCTCAATGTGGCAGCAAGGACTAACAGTGGGTAGTTCTAAAAGTGGCTGTCACTTCTGTGAGGCCAACGTTAACAAAACTACAGAACCCAGACCACTTCTCTGCTGCTATCTCAGTGGCATTCCGAGACGTGATTTCCTTTCCTCTTTTCCAGATGCTATTCCTGTATCAATTATCAAAAGATTCTCACTAAAACTGTGAAACATTTGTCACTTCCAGACATGGCTCTCAGTTTTCTACTCCCAGAAATCCCAGCTCAGTCTCCCAACATCCTCCAGTAATTAGGCAAGGCAGAGTTGCTTAAATTTGTACACAACCCTTGATACTGGTGAACCTTCTTTCCTCTGTCTCCAAGGTATCCAGAGGCTCCTGAACTCTGCTTTAAAGCTACAGGCTGTCTGGTATGGTCTGGAAAATCTCCAGACCATACCAGTTATTTTCCAGTTTTTTCATTTAAACTGAAAAATGGGGGGCTGTAATAAAATAAATATTAAACTTAAGATTATGTTTATTATTTCTTGACATAAAAGGAAGATTCTGGTGCATGATTTTCTGCAAAGACTAGATTATAGCGACATTTAAATTAAAGAACACATGGAGCTCAGTATCAGTGTAAAGACAAGGACTGAGGTCCTAATTTATAAAAAAAATCACAAACTAGTGCCCATTTTACACATTAATGACTTCATTACACAGACAGCAACCCAGAGTATTTTTTAAATAATAAATGCACATCCATACTTCACTAGTTGCCTGATGTCTAAATCACTTGAAGCACAGGCTATCCTGCAGAGGAGGCATCACATTTCCAAAGATCAAAGAATAACAGTAACTAGTCAATCAAGGAAATTGAACCAACTATGAATATTTTTAAACAACTGATAGGTAAATCTGAACTAGACTATATGTCCAACACATTTTAAAAATACATTCTTATGGATGCGCAGCATCCTCCCTGGATGACAACAGTACCACAGTTTCCATCAATGAGAAGGGTAGAACACATTTTGGAAGACAAGACTCAAATCAACTCCTGCTCTTAAAAGGTGTGCCACAGAAATGCCAGGAGTTCTGTTGTTCAGCATACACACATTTCTAAACTTCATATAAATATCAATAAAAGAGGAGCCATTTATACTAACTTTGACAGAGCTGACCAGGGTGTAAGTAAGCATGGAAAATGACCCATTATTTTTCATATGAATAAAAAAGGTATATATTATTCATTTGATCATTATTCAATTATTCATCTGACATAGAATTTCACTTTCAATTTTAAAAGAAGGAAAGGAGCAACAAATATAAAATATGCATAGTTGCTTTTCTGCCTCTTCAGGGGGTAACATGGCAAAGTAAACTTTTGTCATTCTCTTTCATTTTCACTATGGCATTTTGCTATTTCTCCCAGAAAGTAGCATAGCTACTCAGCATGTAAGTGTTAGATGCCTGGTAACACTCCTCCCTAGTCCCAGGCCCTCAATTAAATAAAATTCCAAGAATAGCATTTAAAATTCCTAAGAGCAAAGACAACCCCAATACACAAATGTATCTTAATTTTTTCCCCAATTCTATATTTTTAGAAAAATCTGCACTTTTTTATAAATTTGGAAAGCCCACTCACAATCAAGGTAAACTCTCCAGTACAAAGAAAAAAATAAATAAGTGTTCAACTGGTAACTTCTTTTCTGTTATAATCACTTACAGTGATAATGTTGTTATCTTTGACTTTCTGGAAATGGAAGTCATCTTAGGGCCAACTTAATCCAGTGTTGGGTCCCTAAATTTATATTCTGGCACCTAAAAAGAAACCTTATTTTCAGAATTAATGGACAACTATGATCAGTTTAGTTAGCAGTGTAAAAATGAACTGACATTTGGTGGGTTTTACATGTTTTTCTCATCACCAATCTGGTTGACAACCATAGCTGTGATTTTATTTTTTTTAAGATCTAGTAAAAGCAGCATCTTTAAGATTAACTCCAGGATCTGGGAACATGTGAGTTCCTATTATTATACCTGCCATTGAAAATCCTTAGAAAATCTGGGGGAGAGTATATAAAAGACACTGGAAAGAAGTGCTAATAAAAGCAGAGCGAGCTAAAGAAGTTGGGTGGGTGGCTTTGGAAGCCTTTCATGTATCCATAGCTCCTGCAGCTGATGAACTTGCTGCAATTTGGAAGAGAAGTCATGTGAAATATAGCAGAACTGTTAGTGAAAAGCAATATGGACATGTCAATTCTTCCAATTTTTTTCTACTAGAAAGAATACTGGCTTCCTCAGTATTCTGCTGCACCTCTGAAAAATGTCAGCTTGGAAAGAAACAAGATTTGGGGGTTAATTATTGCTTTACGTAATTTTTAATCCATGTTCCAGACAAAAACTTATCAACACATTCAGATTTGATGCAGGAACATGAAATATTATCCTAAAAAAGTGATTTGGTATAAGAATGTATACAAGTCTGTCACAATTTACAGCATAATTTTGTAGCACTGTAATGTTCTGCCAGGAGAAAAATAAATAGACAAACCTAAACCCTCAAATTTTAAGCAGCTTAAACAAGATATTTGCTAAAATGGGATAAGGGAATTTGCATGATTTATGATTATTGAAATGTCATTTGCACATTCGTATAATGCATGTTCTGTTAAACAGAAAAAGGGATTTCCTTCTATACCTTTCCTTTCCAAATTCCATAGCACAGCTTACAAGGATGGAACATGGAAAGAACTGTAACAGTTTCTTTAGAGCCTCTTATGCTGGAGGATGGCTACCAGGGCCAGCCTTACAGAATCACACACTAGTTTGGAAAGGACGACTGGAGGTCATACAGCCCAACTTCCCTCCAAGAGCAGGTTGCTCAGGACCTTATCCAGTTGAGTTTTTTACCATCTCCAAGAGATTCCAGAACCTCTCTCAGTACTTCAGGTCACAATCACAGTGAAAAAGAAAAAATCTTCATATCTAATTACAATTTCCTTATGTCCTAATTTTGTCCACTGTGCTGCACCCTATTGCCTATCCCCCTCTATGATAAAACTACCAGCTCTGTAGACAAGGGGAGGGCAGTGAATGTCATGCCTGGACCAAGTGGAGCACTACAAGTGGCTATACTGGGATTGGTGTGTTTAACATTTTTACCTCAGAGAAGTGCAAAGTTCTGCACCTGTATAGGAAGAGTCCCTTGAAATTATGTCAGCTGAGAACTGACTGGCTGAGGAGCAGCTCTGCTGGAACAAACCTGGGGGCTGTGGCAGACAGCCAGCCAAGCATAAGCCAGCAGCGTGCTCTGGTGTTCCTGCTGGGCTGCATTCAGAAAGGGAGGTGACCATCCCCCATTTGAAAGGCTCCATTCAGAGTCCCACATGCAGTTTTGAGCCCCCAGTAAACAGCACTGATAAGCCAGAGCAAGTTCAGTGCAGGGCTGTCAAGATGGCTGGGGGCTGGATCACATATTCTGTGACAAGCTGAAGGAACTGGGTTTGTTCAGGCTGGAGAAATGGAGGCTTTGGTGGGAGTTAATAGCAGCATTTATAGAATGGAAATTTATGAGGAGGTTATCAAGGAGAGGCAGCCAGGTTCTTAGAGTGGTCCATGGTGTGAGGATAAGTCAATGAGCCCAAGCTGAAAAAAGAGAGGTTCAGACTGGAAATAAGGAAAAAATCACTACAAGAATAGCTAGCAATGAAACCGGTTGTGCTGAGAGGCTGTGCATCTCCATCCTTGGAGACTTTCTAGAACAGACCGAACAATGCTCTAAGCAACCTGCTCTGATCTTCTAGACAAACCTGATTTGAGCAGAAGGCTGATTTAGAGAGCTGTTGAAGTCCCTTCCAATATGAATTATCCTGTGATCCAATCCCCATGCATCTCCAAGAAGTGTCTGCCTCCACGTTTTTCAATGCATTTTTATTTGATACATTAAGACAGCAATTAGATCTCCCCTTAGCCGTCTCTTCTTAAAATAGCCTGCTCTTCTAAATAAAGCTATTTGTAGGACCTGGGCATAAAACAGGGAAATACCCATATTCATCACAGAAAGGAAAAAATCTCACCCAAATACAGATGTGGAAAGAGTAGAGAACAACCTAAATATAAACACTGTGAATACAGTCCAGAAAAAGGCCTGAGCAGTGAGAATAGTGAACTGGGGAAAGAAATTTGGGACTGAGAACAAAGAAACTCCTTCTATGATCCAAGTTCCTGTGTTAAGGGAAACTGGAGTTTGACTACTCGGTCATTTATTCAAACGCATCAAAGAAACTATTACATATAGCCTTTTTTTCCAGCTACCTGGAACAATAATAATCTGAGCTTTTGGACAACTGCCTGGGTCAAAAGAAGTAAAAGGCATTCTGGAGTCTTTGACCCTGACAGGAGCCATGTTTTGCCCTCCAAAATGTCCCCGTGTATCACTTTCACGTGCAATAGTCAAAAGCAAATGGCCACTAATCAGGAAAGCGACCCAGAGGACACCAGAGGGTCTCTGACACTGGTCACAAAATTCAAAGTTTGTATCATAAACCCTTCTTTAATGTTTTCTCTAGGAGACAGAATGTTTTAGCTAGTACTTTTCCAAATGAGTCACTAACACCCTTGTCTTAATTCTGCAGCTGCTGCTAATTTGAAGTGCCAGCCTTCTCCCCTCTTTCCCCAGAATGAAATAAAATATCAATGTTGCACTGTGCTGAAAATGGAAAGTTAGATGTAACACTATGCTACAAGGCCTCTGGAAGTTTCATTTACATTGATTCCTTCTTTCCTCCCAGGCCTATAACTGACTTAAACCTTCTCAGCAAATTATTTCACACTTACCTCCACAATCATTGGTCCTAAGAATGAAAGACAGACTCAAAAGGTTTTTTAACACTTAGTGCACCAACAGCTAATACAATTTAAAACAACAAAAAAGAAGATAAAGTCATTGAAAAATTATGTTAACAGTTATTTGTGTTTATGTGTAATCAGCAAATTTATGTGTAATGAGTAGCCCTGTTGGCCAAGGCCCCAGAAAACCTTTTATCTAGAAGGGCTAAACAGCACCAGTGTGTCAGGCAAAAGTGAGACCCAAAGGGGGTGGACTTCTTTTGGAGACAACTTCACCCATAGCCATGCGAATCTCAAACTTCTTAAGTATCTCATTAGCTGCTCCACTGTAAAAAGGTACTGCAGCTGGGGGCTTGGGCTTAGTTTTCAGCCAGACTGGTTTCTTGATTCAGCTCATTGACCAATCATACAAATGCTAGGGCCAGCACAGGGGAAGGGAGAGGAATGGGTTGCTGGGAGCAATGGGGGAAGACAAGATTGCCCTTTTTGGCTGCTGTGCATAGTTATGTAAAATTAAAGTGATTATGTAGCTATGGCCTGAGGGATAGAAGAGGTCACAGATACTACCACAGCCTAGAAACTGCTGTGGAAATTGTGTCAGTGTGTGTTGCCAAGAGACAAGCACAGGAATTCATTTCTTAACCTGTTGTAAAATCCACAAAGTGAAGCCTGTTCATTGCATCTCTCTAGAAAACCCCAATACTTCCCTCTCAATGCACAGGAGTCACACTAAACATTTTGTGTTCCATTTTGTATCTGTAAGCTCTGTTCATCTACCTGGAGCGATTCTGAAGCATTTCTCACAGGCCTTATATGCATGCTGAGATTTCAGAAGTTTAGCTCAAATGTATTTTGAAACGTTTTCATCAAGTCGAAGCAACTGTGACTAAATGTGCTTTTACAATCTCAGACCATGAACAAGAACACAGTGCTCCAAAAGCTACCATGGAACACGTGAACCCTATATCTGGTTATGCCTACCCATGTCCAAGCTCTCTGTCTTCCTCAATTCTGAGATAGCACAATTCAGCTTAGAACTTACTGAAATAACATTTAAACGCAGATCTTGGTATTTTCAGCTGAGGAAGACTAAGAAGTTGCATGAAGTCAGATAATAATTATCATCTATTTAACCACAGCAAATATGACCTGAATCTGTTTTGTGTCTGTTTTGACTGAAATGAATTAAACTCAAATAGAACAGTTTTTTATCAACACGCTTTTCCAACATTTTTCACTTTTTTAGCAAAGTAGAAGTTTTTCCAGTAAAAATAGTTGTGAATACTACTTTGTACAGGTCACAAGAAGTCTATACAATTGAATAAAAATGAGTATATAATTTTAGCTAAATCTGAGTATACATCTTCAAGGGACTATTTCCAAACCAAAAGCATGATTTAATGCAAAACAATTTCTTTTTTAAAACCATAGCTAATTGCTCTTTATTATGGAACACTGAAACTGAAATACATAACTGTACCAAGATATATTTTCCCATTTATTACTACACCTTTGTTCAAACTTCTTTACTACTACCACAATCACACTTCTTTCTTTAGGAGCACTGTGTTAGTAGCATCAATTACCTTTCTGAGTGATGCATCTACTATCAACATTGATAGATCAAACTTTGTTATTTGGACTTCAAAGCAGATAAAAAAATTTGTCCAAGGTGTTTTTTTGATGTATATACTAAAAAGATATATTTCTTAAAGGTATTGTTTTATAGAAAAATAGATTTAGAAAACAATGCTTTACTTCACTGCATTATTCTTCACTGCTTACCTTTTCTTTGTTCTTTCAGCACTGAGTGGAAGCTCAGAAATTTACTAAGGAAATTTCATCCTTGAGACTGAGACCTAGAGACTTAAGCTCTCACTAGAAGCAAAGTATTTAGAAGTATATAGCATGCTCAATTCCGGTTTAAAAGTAATGAGAAAAAAACTTACTATCATTAGGAAGAATACCAGCTGAGTTTTGAAAAAAACATTTTAAAGAATTGTTTTATTCAAAGAAAATTAGCTTCTCCCTGTACAAACTTATTGCACACCTTTCAAGACTGCCTTGGGATCCTGTGCTGAGTGTAAAGCTAGAAAATACACTAACACAAATCAGACATTGTGCAATTTTGGTTTCTTACAACTGTTGCCTACCTACTGGATATAAACTTCACATTCACAAACCTGGTGCCTGAAGGGGGTTAATCAAACACAAAAGGAAAATAGCACTGAATAAATGTCTCAAGACTATTTCAAGTCATATATAGGTTTATCACTTTTGTGTTAGTCAGTCCCATAAGACCATCAGACTCAGGATCTGCTCATATGTCTGCAGTAAAGCTACTACACAATCACAAAGAGGGACCAAGATTTTGTTGACATTTGTTAAATGAGGCAAATCACACAGTATCAAATTAAGCCCCGAGCCTGGGGTACTCTAGGGATGAGTTTAGTCTCAAACTTCTAGAAACTTCAAAGCTAATAAGAACCTGTAATTTCCACTATTGATTCAGTGGAGAAAATATTTTTTACTTTGTCATTTGCAAATTCAGTCTGTAGCATGATGCTTATTTATACCATCCCTCTCTATAAGGAGGTTGGATTCAGGGAGGAAAGTTATGGCTTTTTAAAAACTCTTTTTAAAAGATTCCCTAGGAGGAAAATACAAAATTAGCACCTATGGATGCCATTGCTGCTTTTCCCTGATTCCAGCCCTGATCACACAATCTCTATGTTGCACTTTCTAACTTTTGCACCTCTGAAGTTTATGACCATCATGGCATTGCAAATCACCTCCAAATTAAGCATGATCAGCATAACCCAACCATAAATCAAGGTTCTAGTAAATGCTGCTTATCTGAAATGAAACCCATGTTGACTTCAATGAAGCCAGTCTTTGAGATGATGGTGTTGTGAAGTGTTTTTACAGTTCCTGTTCCTTTATCAGTTACTTAGACTTACAACAATGTACACTAAAATACATCATATGAACACTTGCAGAGCTTTGTATAAACTTTGCTCAACCCATTTCTAGAGAGGCTTTTTCATAGAGTTTCTAGAAATACTTTCTGAAGGGCGTATTTCTAGTTCATCAGAAATATGGCTACCTGAACCAAACTTTAGAAGTTCAAAGTAGCTATAACTGGGACAAGGATAGAGATGCCCCTCACAAAACAAGCTGGCTGGAACAATTACGTAGAACAATCATTGTGACCAGGGATGAAAAGTTACTGGTCTCATGTATGGACATAAACAGGACTGGGATGTTTGGAAGAAGAGAAAATGGTCTTTCTAGGTAATACTCTTCATTTCTCTCTATTTTCCATCCTCTGAAATAATTCTATAGAGTCAGAGGGATTGCCTTACCATCAAAATGCTCAAGTTTTTTCTTAAAATAGGTAGATTTTTACAATTCTTTCCCTTGCACAGTATAGTATATTATTTTGGATAGTTGCACAATAACCCTGTCTGGAATGGGAGAGAACACATTCAAGATACTGAGGAGGAAACTGGGATCAGGTAACTGTGTGGAGACAATAAGTTTGCCTGCAAATAACCTGTACTTTTATTATTATTATTATTTCAATGAATTTCTAAGCTCAGTCAAGAGCCTCAGAAATCCCAGCTCGGGACAATGAATACAATTCCCCAGAATATAAAATGTGCAAATTACTTCTGTCCAACCCTATAAACACGTGTACTCTGCTTTACTGTAAACTTGTCTTTTACTATGTACATATTTTGCAGTCCTAGTGCATACAGAATAAATCTAAGCAAACTGATTAGAATTAGTAATCATTGATGCTGATGAAAATCAGTTCATAAGCTACTGAAACTTTTTAAAGGGCGACAGACCTGTGCTTGCTGAAGAATGCAGTGCCAAGGTACACATTAACAGCAAACAATTAGCAGGTCCTACTTCTTCTGCTTTAGAAGCAGAAGGTTCTACATCAGTCTATTAATTTCATATACTGACTAAACTGCAGTTTATCCAGTGTCTGCTAATAAAATAATTTCATGTCTTCTCGCTTTAATACAATTAACTGATTTTCTTCTTACTCTGCCATCAACAGGCTTGGATAAAAAATTAAGTGTTCCCCTTTTAAAGTTTGCTCTCAACAACCTGAGCACAAAGTTTTGATATGGCAGAATCTGCCTGCTCACTACAGTTTATTTCAATCTACAGTCCTGCCTACAAACCCACACAACTTCTAGAAATATTGGTTCTTCTCAGAGCTGCCAAAGCACCAGTTTTGCAGCTACCAAATGATAAAGTTCAAAGCCCACTCGAAGATAATTTAGCAAGATTCACAAGACTTCATTAGTTCTAGGTTTGGTTACCTAATACCACACAAAATAACTAGAATTCAAGTATCACATAGGTATTATCTACTACTACTAAATGCCTACACTTTGGATAAGCCATGCTATCTATGAGAAACATTGCCATCTTCTGTGAACTCTCTTACACAAAGAGCTTTTCTTTATGATACAGAAGCCTACTAGTGGAATTACTCATACTGCCACATTACTCTCCAAGGGAATACCAGTAATACAGGTAGTTATCACAATTTAGTTGTAAACTGTTGTGTGCATTGTGACCCTGAATTCCATTTGATACGGGAAAACAACACACAGACTCACTTTTATTTCTTGTTTGACCAAAGCAAACAGATTGTGGCCTAAACATGTCTCTGTCTTGTTAAATATTATAATACTCTGTCTGGCACAGCCAGGTTTCATTCCTGGGCAGACAGGCCTTTAAGCACTGGTAGAACCCATGCAATCTTAATGAAAATAATTTTCCAAAATGTTGAAATACAAAATCTGTCAATTATAAGTAAATCTTCAAGTACAGAAATTAAATACAACTGAGTTGAAATTTGAAAAGCAATGTTACAGGAATAAGGTTAAAGAAAGCACCTAAACCATTAGAATCATCCAATGAACTTGGAAAATATTTTTGATGCTCTCTGACAAACCATACAATGCTGCAATACAGGAACTCTCCTAAAACATACACTCATTAGAAGACACAAAATTTAGCAGATATGTAAAACATATCATTCCAGAGTAAAAACTGTCCTAAAAGGGAAGGTTTTACAAGCTTCAATTTAAAGCCATTCCAAACTGCTTTCATTGCTATAATGATATTTCATTTTAAAAGTCTTCTTCCAATGTTAATTTTGTTCTTTTCATTTAAGTCCATGGTTTCACTAATCTCTTTTGATGCTGAGCTCCCTAAGACTAGGGGGAGGGAGGTGCTGAATCACAGCAAATGTTGTATTTCCTCACAGAACATATCACTGAACCAGCTTGAATACTTCATGAATAAGATTGTGAAGATCATAACAGCCAAATACAAAGTCTGTTTTCTAAAATCTGTAACATAGTAATATCAATTAAAATAGTTGAACAACATTTTAACCTAAAGAGCGATTAGGAATGTGTGCAATTTACCTAATGAGTATTTTTGAGCACAGAAAAATCCATTTTCAAGAAATTCCTGTCACCTCCTGTTATTGATTTGCAGATTATTAGTCAGCAGATTTTCCATCACTATTTAAATAAGGATGAGAAGCAGAACTTCTGGTTTAGGAGATTTTTCTACCTCCCCAGTGTAATTATGTACTATTACCCATCTTTCTCTCAGCAAAGGCAATTCATTTCTATTATCATTTGTATTTAATAAAAACTGAAGATTTCTCCAGAATTTCTGAAAGAGTGGACATGGAGTGGACAGTGAGCTGTTTTAGGGCCCAAAGAATAGAACAGCTAAAAACTATGAATTAAATTAATATTTCTACATGTTCAGAGGGGATCCATTGTGGGAAGATTGCTTATATTATTGGATTCTGTGTATTTGAGTATCAAAACCGACAGTCACTGATCCCTGGATCTATACCAAGGAGACACCTATTTTTCTTTTATTTCTTTTATAAAATCAAGATCTCTGAAAACAGGAAACTTTCACTGGATCTCAGATCTTTCATTTCATGTGTGTAGGTCAAATGGCTCTGTGTTCTTCCTGCTGAAACAGAGCAATGTAATTTCAGGCTGTGTAATTTTATAGCAAGGACTGCAAGACAGTTTGAAGATGTCATTGACTGTAATACAAATCAATATTAAATTATCTGTACAGGAAACATTTTCAAAAGATGGTCCATCATGCTTTCTCATAGGATCATGGATTTCTAGGATCATTCTTTACTCACTACTATAAGCTATTAGAGTTTATCTCCCTCTTCAATTATTTACAGGTCAAAACAGACAAGCAATACTGCTTTATATATATTCCATGTTATGTACTTGGTTTGTAACTTACTATTGCCGCACAAAACCATGACAGCAAAAGTTTTTGAATAGAAAATGAGAGAATGTACTTCATTTGAGAATGTACATAAAATCATACAGCTAAGTGGTGCAAAAGGCTGTCCTTTAGGCATTCCACCTTTCTTTAAAATAATGCATTAAGTATATATATGTAAACAGTACTGCAGTGATTACTCTGCAGCTTAATCTTTAAACGGCTATAGTCTGTATGTCTTTAGCCTGATGTTCATTACACATTTAACAGATTAGTAATTTCAAATCACCTAAAGACCTTCATCATATTTCTATCAATTTCTGTATATATGAAAACATATTTCAAAGCCTCCTCATTGCTGCCTTGTAAAATGTCTCATGACTGTCAAATGGAATTTATTTTTCAGCCAAGGAGTCTAAAATACATTTCACAATACAGTAACACAAACACAATAAAAAGAAGAGCCTATCAAGTGTGCAGATAAAGGGAAGGGAATTCTTTCCTGTCACTGCCAAAGAGGCAAGACAGTTCAATAGGAAAAAAAAATAGAAAAATCACAACCAAACCCGCACCACGGTTATGAGCTCTAAAAAAAAGTTCACACATTGAAGCCTCATATGGGTCTGTTTTGATTTGTGAGGAGTGTCACTGGTGGTTGGAAAGGCTTATGCTAAATGTTCCAGACAGCTGATGCAACCACCTCTGCATCTGCCAGTTTGCAGCATGATGTTTCTAGAGCAGTGGGGCTGGCTGCCCTTAAAGACTTGAAGGAGAAAGGGAAAAAGGTGGAGATCCTCCACCGCAAGAATTACTAACATCAATATCCCCGCAAACAGCAGCTAGCCGTGTGCAATATTAATCATCACGAGCTGGACCCTTAATGCAGTTTTTTAATCCAGTTTGAAAACTGCGATGTGGCAGCTCACAAAGGTCTAACTTCACAGACAATGAGTATCCACCCGAGTCCGACAGCTTCCCCAATGCCTGTATTTAATTGCAATTACGGCCATCCCCATCGCAGCAGCAAGCACGCCCTGCCACCCCTCGGGATGTCACTGCACCCCCGCCGCGGCTGAGGCACGGCCATGGCAGCCTCAGCCGGCCGAACTTCGACTCCTCTCCCCGCGTTCCAGGGGCTGCGCTGGGCGAAGGCAGCGGGAGCGCGGCCCGCAGCGCTCCGCTCTGCGGCGGGGTGGCCGAGGACGTGGTTGGGAAGGAGGAGACACGCCGAGAGCCCTGGGGAAGAGGAGGGACCGACAGCGGGAGGGGAAAGGCGAGAGGGGAGTCGGGTCGGAGACTGCACGGTCGGGAGCGAGGGGAAGGGGTGGAAGCCCAGCGGGGACTCCCGGGGCGGCGGCGGGCGGCAGGAAGGG